>JAAPAO010000035.1:0-86446 GCA_013115145.1 Perkinsus chesapeaki | reverse complement strand
AGAGGCTTTATTACTATACAGAGGCTTTATTACTATACAGAGGCTTTATTACTATACAGAGGCTTTATTACTATGCCGAGGCTTTATTACTCTACCGAGGCTCGTCGTCTCCCCTTTACTACACGTAACTGCCACCCATTCCCGTTATAAGCATCATGGGCAAAATGCCCATAGAGTTGATCTTAGACAGCGAGCTCTTCACTACCATTTACAGATAGGCCAACCGGCTGCTGCCATCTGATAACCTCTCATTCAACTAAGCAACACAACACAGTGACTTAAAAAAACGGCTGGCTTATCAGCGTCAGCAGCGGCGGTACAGTGAAAGTGGAAACATATCATCCATAACCCACATTCATCAGAATTAATAGGGTAGGATTCATTCGTCCCACCAACACTCCCCGCAGTGACCCTGGGCCTATAGCTCGTTTTCTGTCACCGGGGCTGACTCGGCGAAGGGGCCCTCTTCATCTGAAGGGACAGACACTAGCTGCTAACACCAATTGCGTTACTTACCCTCCTCCGTAGAGGCACCCTTCTTCTTCTTGAAGCCCTTCGACTGCACTATCTCGTGCACCTTGTCCACATCTGCCTCGTTAACAAAATGCGACAGATCCACCTGCAATGGTTCGATGCATCTGAACCTGCCGTGACGGTTAACCTACTCTTTCCACCTCATGGTCATCGTCATCAAAAATGACAAGCTCCGGTGGCCTGCCCGGGATAAAATTAACGGTCACGTCTTCGTATTGATCTACGTGACCCGGGGACTTCACGAATCTGCCAAACCCAGTCTATTAACTCCCCAGAAGCATGTTCAGGGCTTCGGATCGGCGAGACCATGGAGGTGAAACGCCCTACTCTGCTGGCGGGGATCTAGTAAAGAGTTATAGATCGGCGATGTACGATATAGTTACGGGGATAGATAGGGCATCGGTACGAGATATCGATAAGATATAGAGAAGGGAAAGGGGAGGCAAATGTGCCCAGCGTGGACTGTTTCCCTTTCCCGAGAAATAGAGCCCGCGGGAGACACCGAACCTGCTTACGTGCGGACCCCGCGTATCTTGTTCAAACGTCAGCCACTGCAGGTCTGAATCTCCGCTCTCCTCTAAAAGCAACAAGTCGCTGAGAGAACAACAGCAACCTAGCAATCTTACGGCAAAGGCTGCCACGGCGAGTAGAGCGCCGATAATTGAACGGTGAAGCATTGGGGAAGCCTGGGAGGAGGCTGGCTCTTAAAACACACAAAATTGCTAAGGAGTACCGGCTTAGGGTCCACTAGGAGAAATTATCTCCCAAGCCTGACGCTCACACTTTCAAAAGTCCGATATAGTTCCGGGGCTTTATTCGCGAGGACACGACGATCGGAAACGCAGCAAACGAATCTTAGGCGAGCGAAGGCTTCCGCTACGCCGACGGTTTCTTTTTAACCACGCGCGCCGGCCTTGTCGAGGCGAAACCATCCCGTAGGGGTTCCATGAAGGATTATTTCTAATAAGAAGAGGAAGACGCATGCTCGATGTGCAGCTTCTCGTGGCTCTATACCGAGTCTTCCCAGTGACAACTCTAACACTTCGGGGATGTTTTGGTTACTCATTAGGCACTAGGGGAGATAATGGCTAATGCGAGCACAGATATCAAACACAGCGCCTATAACTACCCGAGCTATGAATGATTACAGAGTGTTCTTATACACGAGATCGCATCGCCTAAGCTCGGCGCAGGGCGGCCATGGAGCGGCGCATAGCGCCTGTGGACAAAGGGCCTTACTAAAGGAAAACGGGGTGTCGAATGCACGAGCCATCAATAAGCAGATAACAACAAAAGAACAACCACTAACGACTCAACGCGGTCGCTAGGACTCCTGAGGTCAAACTCGATATCTCGAGGTCTTCAACAAACAGGAGGGGCAGGGGTAGACAGCAGGCGCAGGGCCGCACGCTATGTGGGGCGCAACTGCCGGCTGCTGCCCCAGACGGAAGACGTTCACGGCTACACTATCTATAGATATACCGCGATCACAGGTAGACTACGAAACTGATGTCATATAGTGAAGAAAGCTTTCCAATGGTGTATGTGATTAGGTCTGAATTATTTGAATTTTGCGTGCATTTTCAAGCTGTAATTTCTAAGAATGTGTTGCACCGATTTTGCACAATTCTTTTAATTACTCACTACTGACAGGGAGTTTGGCTCTGAAACTTGGAGGATATACTTATTTTGACTAGGGAACATATCCTTGAGGTAATCGTTGATGAGTACACCTTAGTTGTTCTTAAACCCTTAAAAAACACGAGTTGATAAGAAGTTGACGCGCAGTGTATGTGACGGCGATCCCCGGAACACTGAGGAGGGAATTGGAAGCTTGAACACAGCGGCGATCGCAGGACACAAAACGACTCAAAGTCAGCACCGATAACCATGAACGGCTCCGGTTAACAACGAAGCGAAGCTAGCGCCGCTACACAGGGAAAGGCACCATATCCATAACACAGCAGCGACATGCATCTTTCAATGTACGAAACTTTGCACAATGTGAATAGGGACAGCCTTAACAAAGAAACAAGTCGCAAATGATCAGGCAGTCGTGGTAGAGGAGGAGGCGCCAGCGTCATCTTCGTTCTTTAGGGACTCGCCTATGGATTCCGCCTCATCAACGAGGAACTGACGCTCCCAAAGTTGACGATACCTGATTGCATTTGGTTTGGTAAGACCGTGCACCATAAGGCACCAACTCCACTGACACTTACTTTCCGTTTTCTATGTTCATAAGCTCTTTATGTGAGCCCTTCTCTGCAACCTTGCCCTCATCTAGAACACATATCGTATCGCAATTCATGACCTGAAGGAGGACAGTAGCAAACGCTATCTGGAGATATAGACTCACGGTAGACAGTCTGTGCGCCACAATAAGGGAAGTTCTCGATGCCGTAAGCTGCTCGAATCCCTTCAGAATATTCTGCTCGGTCTCCGAGTCCAATGCTGATGTTGCTTCATCGAATAGAACCTTAAACAATCGCTACTTTCGTTCGCCGCAGAAAATCGAGCCTACCAGCTCTGGGTTCTTCAGCAGGCATCTGGCGATACCAATTCGCTGTCGCTCCCCGCCGCTCAGCTTGAGACCTCTTTCGCCGACAAGCGTTTGGTACCTACCAGCAGAAGCGTCTTACTGCAACACCCCAAAATGATCGGCTCACCCTCTAGGGAAGTTCATAATGGTGTCGTGAATCTCGGCCAGTTTGGCTGCAGCGACGACTTCCTCTTCGGTGGCATCCAATCGGCCATAAAGGATATTATTAAAGACAGTGTCGTGGAACAGAGAGCAATCTTGTGGGACGATTCCTAATAAACAGTTTGCTATACCCTAGAAGCGAATCCACTAACAAACGGTACCAATGTTCTTCCTCAACGACGAAAGAGTAACCTTGTCGATTGGTTGCCCGTCTATGCTTATGGACCCGCAGGTAGGGGCGTACATACGGAGGAGCAATCGAAGCACCGTCGATTTTCCAGCGCCTAGACAGACGGTAAGTCTTGTCGACGAAGCTACTCGTGAAGATGCTGCTGCTCACCAGACGAACCAACTATTGCCACTCTGTGGCCGGCTGGGATGTCGAGAGAGAAACCGTCAAGAATCTTCCGAGAATCCGAACCATAGTCGAAGCTAAGATCCTTTATAGAAACTTGTCCGCCCTTGAGCACCTGTAACAAGAGCCAGCATACAGTGTCGGAATATAGTATTGCGGTCGAGTGAACTTGTTGGCAGACAAGATCTTTTTTCTCGAAAATTTCACAAAAATTCAGGTCAATTTTCCCCTCACTCAGCTTTAAAGAGTACACTTCACATTCTAAGAAATGGCAGTGCCCTGTTGAGGATATTGGATACCTACGGATATTCTCTACTCTCCGAAACCCTTCCAGAACTTCCAAACCTACCAGATCCTTAGCATCTGGGGCATCCTTGATCGATGGCTGAACTCTCATTAGGGCATGAAGCTTACTCATGTCCACCAAGCTCATCGTCGTCTCACGATAAACCATGCCTATCATATTCAACGGGCTCGATAGCTGCATCAGTAATGTGTCTGCAGCAAGAGGTTATGTGAGCTGAACGACAGTGATGCCTACTTATCATGACAAGGTCACCGACCGGTAGAGTTCCGGCTACACACTGGTTAAGGGCTAAGAACAAGGTGGCAAAAAGGCCGCTATTGTAGATGAGCTGCTGGCCGAAATTGAGCCTCCCCAGAGACTTGAGAACCCGGATGTTCTCCTTCCTGAACAGAAAGCATTGTTGACTAGAGACGGGCCAAAATAACGCTACGGCGTCGAGTCGTAACGACTACGGTGTTACGGCGCATACCGTAACCGTACTACGAAGTAAGCAGTGATACGGTCACGGGCGTGCGCCACCGAGCCGGGTGGCCTTATCTTAAGATCCCTATCTACGCGCGATAGTTGCTGTGTGACACAAAACCAATAGTGATTGTTCACGTCCAACTGTGGTTACGATACAGAGATATGCCGTTTTTCCCGTCTGATAGGATGTCTCGAAATGACAATTTTCCGCGATCGAGAGGAAGAGAGGGAGAGAGAGCAAGATCCTCTTGCAATTTCGGGACATGTCATTTCCTTTCTACCTCGGACTTGTTGTCAAACATTCTATAGAAATTGTGAGGCCCCTTCACGGCCATCATGGTCGGACTATGAGCTGTTTGATGTCTATTCATCAGAATCGGTTATCCTTCATTTAGTAACATGAAGATCTGCACTCTTATTCTTGCTCTGTCAAGTGTATTCTCGGAGCTTCACCTTGTAGAAGCGTCATCGGCTGAAGGTGTGGGAAAAGATGATAATGACAAGGAATATTATACCAGACAATTAGTAGGAGAGTCCGAATTACCTTCAGGCATTTACCGGACGAGTACTACCCCTAGTTATGAGCTTGAAGTTATACCCAAGCCAGAGGGTCAGGCTGGCATACTAAGGTTGTTGCCGAGTGAGAATGATGCACCACCCGATACAGCAACAAAAGCCGTCCTTTTGGTAAAGCGCGCAAAAAAAAACAATAATGAAGGCACGTGCTGTACAAGACTGCTTCTACTTCCATAGAACAAGCCCATGGTTAAAGAGGATATTGCAACATTTCGGTGTTAAGAGTGATTCTCATTCTACTAGTTATTTGGACATATGTACAACAACCAGTGGACTGGAATTGAAACTTGAGCCGAAGCGAGACAATAACAAAAGATTTATGGAATGGGAGAAGAACCTACCGTTAAAGAAGCTCGACTCCCCTAGAGGACCAGAGCCCCACACCACTGTCCAGAAGGCAGCAGAGTCCAAACCAAAACAGTTAACTTTTACTCGCAAAAGAAAGAGGCAGATGGATTCCCCGGTGGCAGAAAAGGATATTAAGCGGGGACGGGGAAGTCCTATACAGAAAACGTCACCCTCTATCATGAGCGGATCTGCCGAATCACATCAACCTCATGTCGGACCTATACCAGATGGCCGCTATGCCAGCCCAGACTACTCCCCTGATAGAATCGAGGTTGACATCTTCAGGGGTCACATGTGGGAGAGAAAAATATCTCTCAAGTTTTTTTCGGTCGGCCGTGAGAACATATTTCTTCCTGTTATAGGCGCAAGAGAGTCCGCATCAGGGAAAACGCTTCTTCTAGATTCAAAGCCAGGTGAAGTGCGGGAACTATTTGGCAAACAACTGAAGCTCGAGGACTTGGGGATGAGTACTTCAAGTTCTACCCCGGGTAACTTGGAACTGTCATTTCCCATTGAAAATTCGCAAGAAAGATTCACCGTCGATCTACATCGCATCGGATAGGAATACGGAAACTGTAACAGTGAGTGCTGCATGACCTTGGATAGAAACTGTTTTATTAGATTCACCTTCCCACAAGATCACTCCGCCTTTTTATCACTTCCACACTTCCCAATATCTATCGAATTCATTACGCTTTTGTTGTTGTGCTGTACATTGCAAAGTGTTGAGTAGTCTAGTGACTGGATGTGGCTACATTGCATTTGGTAGGGTGAGTTGCCGTTAGTTATGTTCCTTTTATCGGAGAAAGACGTGAAAAGAAGGAATGCCTCGACCCCTCCCTTACTCGTATTTAGCCAGGGACTCGTCATAGAGTTCCGTTTCTCTCTTTTCATTGGCGAAGAATCTCACAGACTCGGCATTGATGACAGAATCTAGCAGCCGCGCGTTGGCTTCGTTTTCTGCCATCTGACCAGACATCCAGCTCTCGCCACTAAGCCCCAGATATTCCGGTGCTCACATTCATCTTTCTACGGTACTCGTTCCGCTTGGTCGTGTAGTGTCTGGCAAAAGTGAAGCTCGCAAAGGCTTGAATGCATACGAATTTACGTGGTGAAGCCAACATAGGCCGCCATCGTCGCCGACGTTATCAAAGCCGCGGGGATTCCGGCATGAGTTGCGAGAATCTGCCGCGACACAATAGCCTGTCTACATTCCAAGCTGGTCTTACCCATAGAACCAAGGAGAACTCCAGCGCTGTTGGTATCATCTAGACAAAGGAAAGCATACAGTAGATTCAGGGAACAACCTCCATTACGTTGAAAAGCATCATATTGAGCATACTCGTCACCGATCGGAGAGATCTCGAGATGATAGCCTGAACCTCGCCGCTACGAGAGCCAATGAGAAAACTGATGTCGAGCGTGTGAACGTGCTCAAAGGCCTTCCGAGCGATTCCTGAAGCACCCTCGCATGCAGCGAAGTCAACTGGTTGTTATCTCACGTCGGCAGGCATCCTGGGAGACATTCGAGAAAATGATGCCTCTGAGCTCTGTGAAAGCTGACTGGCAGATCTTGGCGAGAACGAATGAGGATAGGAGCAACAAAGGTGTGGTGACTGCAGTGACAGGGACCGACAAGGAGTTTATCAAGGCCTGAGGAAGACATGGTCAAAATTCACACATATCATTTGATGGCTACACCGAGCTGTATTGGGGCTTGAATAGTAGCCAACTTGGCTAACACGATGCATGCTGCTGAGCCTAGTACACGGATACGAAAGGCCCTGAGGAAACAGACAACAAATCTTCATCGACCAGAAAACTATTCAAAAGCACCAGGGGGAATAGTGCTATGTTATACCTCGAAATAGAAGATACTGTCTGAAACAAGATCTTTCACTAAGGAATACCATGTGAACATTACTGTATAAAAAGCACAACTAGGAGAGGTAGGATATCTTACGGATTCTCGGGCCACACAAACTTGCTCATATACTTCATTATCTCCCAGCTTTCCTCTCGGGTCTCTTTCTTCTTCAAGATCGTGCTCAACGTAGCCGGCTTACTCGAGCCGGTTTTCTCGTCAACTACGTTCTTAGGAATGCCCTTCAACAACTCCTTCTCTTTAGGCTGGCCCGCCGAGGAGGAGGAGAACGAGCGTGCATAAGAGACACGAGACCACGCAACCGGGACAATCTAGCAGAATCACGACGCCCTAGCACTGATCATTCCTTAGTCGTTTACGCACTTTAGTCGAAGCCGGCATGAAGGTGGGTATTCGGACCATGGCTGA
Organism: Perkinsus chesapeaki; assembly: GCA_013115145.1. Taxonomy (NCBI): domain Eukaryota; phylum Perkinsozoa; order Perkinsida; family Perkinsidae; genus Perkinsus; species Perkinsus chesapeaki. Next base: position 78,867 of record JAAPAO010000035.1, on the reverse strand, counting down.
TGCACGTAGAGGTGAACCCAAAGCTGCTGCTGTAGAAGAGAGCGTGACAGCTTTGAACATCGTTGCAGAGCATTTAACAAATTCTGGCGACCGGGTGATACAGCAAGAGGGGAAGACGACACTAGCACAGATAGAAACACCAGTATTAGTAGAAGCAATTGGCTTATCAGCCTAGACGTATGAGAGTCGGCAGAGGTCCCCTAGCAGGTGGCATCTGGAATTGGAAGCAGCCATATACATCATCACACAGTCAAGGAGGACACCTACCCGATTGCTGTTGTCCATGTCGGAGGCTTCGAAAAAGTCTTCACCTCGGAGAACCTTCTCATCTTCTTCCCACCTTTCACGGTTCTCTTTGATCCTATCCATTCGCATGCTGTCATACCTGAGCGCGTGCTACCGTTCTTGATGCGCGCAATTAGAGAAGAAATATCCCACGAGGAAGTAGCGTCGAGTTGCGTCGCCTACTACGGTTCAGCGAAATTCATCACTTTTACGTGGCCGGGACAAAGCTCAACAAATCCTTGAATATCACGTGACGAGCTATCCAGCTCTCAAACTGGGGAGTACACAAAGTTCGAATTGATAGTTGAATATGATCAATCGGCCACATGTACCCCGTTCGACTTTCACATGGTCGAAGGTGAAATCTTTCGAATGTCTCAGTCGCCTTAGCTTGCCGAACCCAAACTGCTCGCTCACCGCTTTCTGCACTGTCTTAGCTCATCCCGTTCGTGACGCATCCAGGTCGCAGAGGTGACACCATCATCGAGGTCAGCCCGCTTAACGATGTCAGGGCCCCGATTATACCCACGGGACTCATCTGGAGGCAAAATCCCTCTACTCGGCCGGAGCGCAGAAGTCGGACTTACAGCCGTACATGTAGGCATCAGCGGTGTCGATCTTCCGAAAATGCTTTGTCTCTACACGTTCATAAGGTACAGTGAGGTAAAGCTAAAATGGCTAATCTTTCAAAAGGTAGGCTATATAGCGATGTCCTTACCATGTACATAAGCCACACCCTCGAAGCTGCATAGTGTAGTTGAGAGTACCGGAGGTAGGGCTGCTTGTCCCAATTGCTCAACTCCTCGGCCATGCACAAGCGCACTGAGGTTGGAAAAGGACAAGACGTAATAAATCCAATAACTTGTGCATCAACTTGGAGATATCTCAGCCACCTAAACTAGTAGCAGAAATGATCTTATCTCAATTCACAATTTTCGTCATCTTCGTGTTGATCCGGCGAGTGTATTGTATACGATCATTGCTGGAGTCGGGTAGTGATATATTTGAACCTTGTACTATCACGTACAACACTTCCAGGCGCTACGGATATACGATACGTCTACAGCCCGTCTACAGCCTACTTCCAGCAAGATTTTCCTGCACCTCGGCCACGAAGGGCCTCGGGTAACCCTCACTGAGATCGAACAGAGGTTGGATGACAACTCCTCCTCTACGGACCTCCTCGCTGTATCTATCGTCGACCAACACGTGCTGCAGCACCACCAGCTTAGCATAGTTGGCCGCGTTGATGCCATAGACAACTTTAAGGATATTCGGGTGGCAAAGGACCGATGTGAGAAAGTGCCGAAGGGCACTTGGCGCAGCTGCGCCGTTGAACGACTGATCTGTGCTGATAATTCTGCTGACCATAATAAGGAACCTGAACATAGCTAACCGAAAATGCAAGAACATCTACCGTACACTTTGGTGGGTGTGGCTATGGCAATGATGGCCGGGGACGGGCGCTCCAAGTAGAGGGATATGTCGCAACGGAAGAACACGTCAAATGTGATGGACCGATAGGACGGCTGAGGCAGCAAGACATTCAGCTATTCACACCGAGAGAAGCTGACCTCGCCTGGCTGGAAAGTGGTGAGGATATCTTCGAGGTCCTTCAGCTTATCGATGGTCTCTATCATGTGAACAGCATACGAATCAGGAGAAGTGAGATCAAACATGTCCACACCTGAGAGATCAAGGACACTATTCCCATTACTCAGCGGACATTCGGGCAACAACTTGAGTAAAGTTACTCATCACTGTCTTTAGAGCGCCAGTCAGTTCGCCATTGGTGATCTTAAGGCCTCGAAGAATGGTCGAAAACGTACGGGGAGGAGCTAGTAATCACTATAGGGGATACACTCCTGGTCAGAAAAGGTCTCGAGAATTTTGAGCGTTTCCCGACTTGGTCAGAAGATCCATGAGTCTCACCTGGCGGGTCGATGTACATCGGTAACCAAAAGTACTTATCGTTTTCCTCGTCACAGTCCTCGCTGATTGGCCCGAAAACGTCCTGGTAATTCCCCGGATCCCCGCAGCCATACTTCATGATAGAAAGGTAGTATTCGAGAGCCTACCAATTATTCCACCTCCATCGTATAAGCAAAACACAACTTACAGGACTGATGGCGACCTCTTTTCCCATCACTCTTCGAAGCTCCGAGTTCCCCAACAACAGTATCGCCTGTGACGCCGCGTCACCGTTGAGTCCATACTTATTGAAGGCTCCTCTCAGAAGCCTGTCATCATCACCTACACCATTTTTTCGGAAAACTTATTCCGCGAAGCTTTACCGAAAAAATCTAGGATGTCTTCCGCTGTCATATGGTGACAGCCGATCATCTCCATCATCCAGTTCCGCCTCAGCCTGTCATAGAACTCGTCCACGTCTCTTGTATGGAATTCGGTGGGATCATCGGGGCTCGATAGTGTTGTTATATCAAAATCAAACTGACATCAGACAGCAAGTAGAGTACTCGGAACTCGGGTTACGGACGAATAAAAATATTGTAACTTCAGGGATTTTCAAGATGATTACTGCCATAGCAAATAATCTGTAATCGATTGCCTACAAAGCTTGAGACGATTATTGGCTTCTTGCCACCTTTTGGAGGCCCCATTTGCTAATTTGGCGTTTTGTAGAAAATATGCAAATGCTCCCTATTGTCCCAGTAAGCTTATAGGGTACCAAATTCCACAACCGCCAGATTTGCCTTACCATGATGCAGGCAATCTCGACGTCCTTTTGGGTCGGCTCTATCATAGTACTTCTCTCCGGGTTCCTCTCTTTCCCAGCTGCCTTCTCCTTCTTCCTGTTCCTCTGCTCGAACCTGATCAAACTCATTCTCGCTGCTCTTCGCTGCTGCCTCGTACATGTGTTGTTGAATTAAATAAAGGATGCATCGTTTCTGAAAGGCAGGGTCGTTCTTCACTTGCTTTAGCAGTGGTATCAACGACGTCCGCATTCGACTCCAAGAATCTCCCTTCTTCCCAAACCGATGCACGAACTCTATTTGTGGTACGATACACCTGCCAGCGGGGCACCTCATCAAGATACTGTAAATGTCTACAAAGTGAAGCATACAACCCAAATATAACCACGATAAAGCCCTAGCAATTTGCTGACCAATCTGGACTTACCACGCTCCAAGTTCGTTGATGACCTTCGCGAAGGAGTCGCCATCGAGATGCGATTGACTTGATGATGACACCTCGTTCTGGTCGGATTGAAGAGCCTAAATCGGTCAAAGTGTCCCTTGTCGAATTGGTGTCCCCTACCATTTTGATTCTCTGGTGTATCGGAGTCTTCTCTTTTAAAACTTCGGCAGAGTAATCCCCTGCCAGCGCGAGTGCTTCTTCTTGCACTGTGATTTTCATATCGGTTATCATCCTGTCGCCGTACCTTAGAAATTGATGAAAACAGGTTCCCACTCCAACGACCCTACGCTTCGAGCACTCTCGTCCACAACCTCAGATCGATAGCGTACCATCTTTTCAGGACGCCGCAGCCATCGATAAAGCGGTGGAATCTGACGGCATTCGCTACTGCGGAAAACACCGGAAAAATTTTCCTACGCCCTTGAGTTTTTCAAGCTCTTTTTCACGTCAGAGATGCCCTCGTATTTCCCTGAAAAGATGTTGAGTTGCGCATGCGTGCAAACACATGTAACAACGTACTGAATCTCCCTTGTATATATCCTCGAACCACCGCCAGTAGGGAATCCCCAATGTAAAAGGGATTAGCCCAATCAGCAGTGAGCATGGCCAATGTGCTCGGTATTCTCACAACCATTCCACGTATCTGATTAAGACCACCAAGGCTATGCACCTAACCAGCGTTCCTGTCTAGAGCAGAATTCACGTTCCTATTGGTCGGCAGAATGTACGTTTCTATTGGTCGGCAAGATTTACGTTTCTATTGGTCGGCAGAATTTACGTTACTATTGGTCGGCAGAATTTACGTTACTATTGGTCGGCAGAATTTACGTTACTATTGGTCGGCAAGATTTACGTTACTATTGGTCGGCAAGATTTACGTTACTATTGGTCGGCAAGATTTACGTTACTATTGGTCGGGAAGATTTACGTTACTATTGGTCGGCAAGATTTACGTTTCTATTGGTCGGCAGAATTTACGTTCCTATGCACTATTCCCGTAAGATTCCCGAAAGATTCCAGTAAGATGTTAGTATTATCCATCATCATCATTTTCACCAATCGGATAGGTATAATCCTTTGTGGATCAGTCTGCCTGATTTGACAGTTTGGGAGCTGCGAACCGTGCTACTTAACAATAAGCGTTAAAAGATATTCGACGATGGAGCATCGTCGACAACGGCAAAAATCAGACTGAGCATGGCACAGTGATATTCACAAGGCTCGCCCAAATCTTATGTCAACCGCCCGCCGCCGTCCTGTTACTATCGACTTTGTTTGGACTATTCGGTTATCTATTATCACCGTATATATGTTCGATTATCATTGGCCATATAGGAATGCTCAATTCTGCCCGAGCCGTAGACCTACCCTATCAAGCGTCTCTTCATTCTTAGAATCACCCGAGCCAGACCTGCCAAGCAATAATTCAATACTGCGCCCAATCAAACCAATGCCCACCTTGAAGCGATTGTGCAGGCCGTCTCCTCTGCCCGTCGTATCAGCTCCCGACTCTGCTCCTTCTGATAGCTGTCCGGCTCCCGGTCCTCGCGGCCAGCCACGATGAGCTGGACTTCTCTTATATACCTAAAAGCAAGACTCTACTATCTCAATCGGAATTGGAAGCCTACGCATCATAGTCCCCAACAGCAAGCTTCTGGATGCAGCTGTCAACTGTGACCTCTTGTCCCTCGTCACGAGCAGTGGCCGACATACCAGCAGGGGAACGCCGTAGAAAGAGCTACTCCGAAGACCACTGCGGTAGTAGGCTCAACTCAGGGCGGGTGGGAGAAGAAAAATGCGGCAGGAACGATATGTGAGATACATGTCATCATCTCAAAGACTCTGGCAATCGCTACTAAGTTCAGCGAAGCCGTCCACGCTGTCACGGATTGCTGGGTGGTAGTAAGTCGTTCACTTCCTGGCCGCAAAGAAGGCCTTGCGACCCACCCAAATGTGCCGCCCCTTTCATCATGGCCCCCATCCGCAAGCCATTATCCAGCTGAGTCGGATATATATATTCATATCTTTTGCACCGTCCCAAAGAGCGCTCCTAACATGAAGAAAAGTGGCAAATTCGCTCCCTATCGAAGCAGACTCCTCAACCAGATGCACAAACCATAATAAGTCCACGTAAAAGAATAATTCCATCAACTGGAAGTCAAAATTCAGTTTCGAGCGAGAGGCTTTTGGAGGAAATGTGGCTGAATAGCTTCTCAACAAGCACGGTGTTATATCGAATCAGACATGGGGTTGTTATGCTACCGAAGAGGTGCCCATTATTCCAGTAATATAATGCAGCAAGTCATTCAGATCCAACCACGGAATGCGAAGATGAACTGCTGGCCGAAACTGGCACTCCGCAGAGACTCTCTCTTACAGTAAGCATTATCCTATCTCGATAAAGATATCGCACTGACGACCACGCCAACACGCCACATTTCCCCGATTGGGCGACTTGAGAAATAATGAGGAACGGCAAGTTTGACTTGCAGTTTTGTGACACTTCATTTCCATGCAATGCAAGTGATCTATTCCGGGATTTATTGCACTCTCGCGTACCGTCCACGAGCTGTGTATTCCTCACCAGTATTTAGGTTGCCGTTCAATAGAAATGAAGAGCTATCTGTCGAGGAAGCGCCCAAGAAAAAGCGTACCAGACACTTCGTTACAGCGTCCGAACTTCCCTCCGGCACCTACGAGACAGAGAGCAATCCTAGGATTGAGCTTAAGGTTTCATCAACAGATAAAGGCCAAGCTGGTATAATTAGGGTGGTGACTGGTGACGATGATGTCAGTGCGGACCCCTTCATGGGAGCGCCAGTTGAATTGGTGAAGAATAACATGCACACACATGATATGTTCGGTTGCTTTTATTTCCACGGATCCTCCCCGTGGTTGAAAAACGTACTTGAAGTTTTCGGAATCACTAAGTTAAGTATGCGAACTTATACTCATCTTTATATCTGTGGTGGAGGCAAAACTTTGGTATTACGCGAGCAAACAATGATGGAAGATGGCAGGGAGAGATGGCAAGCGAAGACTTTCGCGCTGAAGAAGATCGAGTCGAGTGACAAAGAGGAATTCTCCAAAGTCCCCCAGAAGGCGCCAGTTGCTGAAAACGAATCCGATGGTATATCCAATAAACCAGTAAAGCGGACGGCTACTTCTGCGGTGGAAGACACAGCAAGAAAGAGAAGCAAAAGGGAGCAGTCAGCACCACTACCTGCTACACCAACGGGCACTTTTGAGCACCGTCTACCATCTGCCACACAAGGCAGTCCGGTCGGGCAACATGCACTATCTACCACACGAGCTACTGTACCCACTGAACCTATACCTGATGGCCGCTATGCCACCCCAGACTACTCGCCTGATAAGATCGAAGTTCGCATTTTTAGGGATAACACGGGGCGAAGAAAAGTAGACTTGAGCCTTCTTCCATACAGCGGTGAAAAGAAGCTCATCACTTCGATGGGCACCAGCCAAGATGCATCAGGTAGAGTGCTCCAGCTACATTCTGTACTCTATACCGAGGTAGAAATATTTGGCAGACGACTCGATCTCATTGGGGTGATAATAACTTCATCTCCTCAAACTGGCCTGGCGCTGTCTCTACCCATAGTAAGGTCAGAAGAAAAATTCATGGTGCATCTTCACCGCATCAATTAGGAATTACGACACAGTATCGGTTGTGGTAGTTTCGATTTCGACTGAGGCGGACCCCCCCCAAACGTTGCTATCAAGACTCCTATGACTAATTATTACTTTACACGTACATATATTTATCGAACTCACGCTGTTCTCATTGTTGTTGTTATTCCAATGAGTGCTGAGTTATCTAGTGAAAACAGCCGAGGTAGCTTTACTGCACTAATAGAGCCATACCTTTACCGACAAAAGATGATCCAAAGGATGAGATGCCCCCTTCAATGGCATAAAGAGCCCTCAATGAACTAACATCGCTGGGAACCACAGATGAGATAATCTTAAGATGAGGCCTCGCCAGGAAACATTCACGGAACTTTACCACCACAAAGCACATATTGGATATAGTCTGGCATACTGAACCTTCATAATGCGGAAGACGCCGGCCTCTTCCTTACTCGTATTTAGCCAGGGACTCGTCATAGAGTTCCGTTTCTCTTTTCTCATTGGCAAAGAATCTCACAGACTCGGCGTTAATGATAGAATCCAGGACCTGTTTTATGGGTAACGCCGGGAACTAGCGCGCAGGATGACAATGCTGCCAACACAGCGAGATTGAACGACTAAGAACTGCATATATTTGCCATATGAACAAAGCTCATGCCTAGCTCTAATAACACGTTAGCACGTTTACAAACTTGCAAATTTGCAGATAGTAAATGGTCCAACAGATTGCACCAACACTAACCAGAGGAAGTAAAAGGAAACTCATTTCTTCAATCAATCACAGTCAACTTTATCACATCAAACTCTTGCAGGAAGTCAGCGCATCCGTTGCTCTAGATCCAATGCAGCCGTCGGCACCCAGCCGAGCATGCCATCCTTGTTCACCATGGTCCACCCCATACCATCGTCCAGCTCCGACAGCAACACCTCATCACCCACGTTCAACTCCACCTGAACACGCCACTACTGAGCCCTTTTGTGCAGCAACTGTTACGAGAAAGAGAGTATATTTTCCAACACTTAATCAAAAAAGTAAGTAAACTACAATAATTAATCCTCAATGAAGTTATTCCACTCTTCATCCAGATAATCTGTCCCGTCCGATCATCGTGAAACTGCTCAAAGCACCGATGCTTTGCTCTGTACTCCTAACCTCTTCTGTTTTTGAGGATTATCAACTACACCTTTCGCTCTTTGAACCATATTATTAAACCACACTAATTATTCAGCAGCAAATAATTCCCCACTAATCTCACCTGGTTATCATCTCCTTCATCTGGAGTATACGAGCTCTTAACATACACCGGGCACCCTATGCCAGGGCCGGACGGTCGCTCCGTTCGCTCGGGACACTGGTCGTTACAATTCTCAGCATGCTGCTGTAGTGAATCTATAAGTCCATACCAAACTTTCCTCTAATGTTATTCCTACCCTCGTCCGGGAACTTCGCATGGCACATTGGACAGCAACCATCAGGAACGGAGTCTACCCGTAGCGAGTCCCTGGAAGCTTCACCCTGACTGCCTTCCCAGTCTCGTAACTGAATAACAACACCTAGTGCATCTTTGGCAAAATCACCGAAGCCGAACCTCTCAGTCATTCTTTACGTACAAACCTTTGCGGTGAAGAAAATTTTCGGCAACCTGTCAAATGTTTCACCCCTCCGTGGTAATCTCGGCGATTTTTTCACTCTCCGTCGACGGTTTAGTGCTCCTCTTCTCCATTGGGCAGAACTTATCCTCAGCGCAAAATTCATCTACTACCGATATGTCCCAAAATAGGCGTCCGATTTCAACAGAGATAGCGCATCTCCATATTGGTTTTTTTTCACCGGCCCTTCCGCCCTATGTTGCACTCCAGGAAAAGTATCAGAAGTATCACGCTACTTGAAACCGCCTCAAACTTAGAACCGTGGAAGCGTCACAGACTTCCTTACATTATTTCTGGGCATCACAGGCTCAACCGGTGGGCTACGCCTCGGTACCGAATCCATCGATGATGGAGGACCATACGCCCTAGGGGGAGGACTGGGAGGGCCCGGCAGCAGCGGCTCACGGTCCGGAGTTCGAATCTGAAATGAGACAAGTGTATACTTGAGTAACACTTAATACTATGTAACTAGTATACGTAGATAAATAGTACGTGTAGTAGTACTAGTACGTATACTTGAGCTATGGGAGTGATATAATGCATAATCGAGACCCCTGCTTACCAAGAATGACGCACAGAACCTCAAGTCGAAGTTGGCTAGGATGCTGTAACGAAGCCGCATGTTACATACTACCGTAGAGGCACACTAAACGATGTGCCGCAAAAGTGACCAACACCTCCACTTAGTTGCTGGTGGAGGTTGGTTTTTGGTTACAATGTTTATAACAATGGACAATGTGTGTTAAAATAAAAATGTCCTACGTACACAATGTGTACGTGAATGTGTACCACACATTCACCAAATATTAGCACTATGTACTGTATAATACTATCATAATAAATCATCAGATATACTCCAGTATAGCAACATACATGACAAGACTCATCACGACGAAACTGACGAGAATTCAACCGCAAAAATGAGGCCTTCATTTAGCGAAGGATTTCCACCCCATAGCCCAAATACCCACCGGTGCCGCCGCTTCATCATATCTTCTCCCGCCAGATGAAGAAGTAACAGACTTCCTGTCAAAACTAATTAAATCACCTCGGTCATCAGGTAACCGAGTTGTCGAAGGGGCATCAAATCCCTGGAGGCCAAAAAGTATACGTGGATGAGGCTCAACTGCTGGGCTGTAGTCCAGATGGAACACTCTGGTGACAATATCAGCATACTCACTATGGCATCTGAACAACACCACATTGGCTTATTTCATCATAAGTTTACTGAATCCCGATCTAGTCCGGTATAATCCCATGACCTACTGTTCAATCCTCTCATCCAACCTAGCTCTATCCTGCTGTAGCCGGGCCCTCAGTGCCCTCAGCTCCTCCTTGGTCATCTCTTTGATATCATCCTTACGTATCCTACACAGCAACCGTTTGCTCTTTTTACCTCTTTTGCCTCACCTCCTTAGCCTGTCATCCACAGATAAATTAAACGGCACCGAGACCAGCTGATTGGCGTCATCGACGAACATCATCCTAAGCAGGAGTCTATCAAACCTCATATAGGCGTATTCACCAAAGCTCACAAAGCGATCGAAAGGATTCCCAGTCCAGTTGTGCACTGAAGTTTAATATACGACAAGCTACTAGTGAAATCGAAAGCATGCAACAACTCCCCACTGCAAGTGCAATCGGTCTCCTGTATGACTCTGTGATGAGCCTGATCAGCAGACCAGGTATTCTTACACTGGAAACTCAGTCTACATTGGAGGAATTCCCGCTACATCCTAATTGATCGAGCTCTCTGGCAAGCAGGAGCCACTACTTCAAATCCAACAAACTGCATGTGGTTTACCCGCACAATGGTTTTGATGAGCATCAACTAACGACAACAAGCCTGGTTCTCGTCCAGGAACGGTCGCCTCTTTCCTACTCCACAACCAGTCTTTCGCAAACCGGTTGAATGTAAACCCTACATTAACGCCGGCTTGTCCAAATAAATACTGTCCAAGTACTATTTCACAACGTGCCGTGAATAAGACCCAACTCCCCCCCTTCCACATCACCTTCTCTCACTATTCTCAAACCTCAGCTTAGGTATCCGCCTGTATCCAACAGCAGGCACCGAATAGCATGGTTCCTACAGAGCCCATCAACGTCACCCCCTCCCACTTGCCCTTACCGGCCTCGATCTCGTAAACCTCGTTCGGGCATCCCTCATTTCCCTGATTTCGTCCCTATAACTTGGTCGACTATCAGCCGGGCTCGACCAGGAATATCTTTCAGACTCTCGAGGGTCGTACCGTGGCTCAGGTGGCGGAGCCCTGCGGTACTCCCTACCGTACTCGCCACGTCTAATGGAGTCCGGGCAAAGAGGATCCTGAAATCCACGGTCCATCGCCCCAATCAACAACGCCAGCCACCTCGCCGCTGTACAGTGGCGGCTCCTCTCTGACGTAGCGCTCCGAAGATCTATAATACTCTCCCCTAGCCGGCACGGTCTGACCAGGCACCCTGGATCTCACCCCACGCCAACCCGCTCACCCTTCTTGATTCATAGGGATCGATGTAGTCATCCGGATAGTACCGATGCTGCTGCTGCTGTGACTGCTGTGGCTGCTGCTGCCTCACAGGCTCCATCGTATGCAACTGCACAAAGATACTCAAACACGAGGCCCATGCCGTTACATGGGACAATGGCTGGCGAGGATCGGGAGCAAAGTCTTCCCGTCTTGGAGGTTCCGCCCGTTGCTGCTCCATTCTCCTATCTGAGCAGGAGCATCCCAATCAACCTAATGGGAATCTTACTACCATGCACCGGCTCCTCAGATACATATCTGCCCCCTGGACGGAAGGCATCTGTTCGCCCATACTCAGGTCCCGATCGGTTGTCGTACTCCCCAGCAGGAGCAGCAGCAGGTCTGCATTAATGCTACTCCGTCTCGCCTTGGAACGCTTACCTGCGACCTCTCTCCATCTCCCTCTGCCCTCCATTATAACGCTCGCTGCCGGCAATGCCGTTAACCTATACCGGTCCTCCCCAACTCGACCACTCCCCTCCTCACCTGTTGTCTGGTGTCCTCCTCCCCTACCATATTCTCATACCGTATTACCCGTCTAGTGTCCTGAATACCCCAATACCCCCCTTGACTTTTACCACCACCCTCCTTACTTGCTGAGCTCTCTCGTTATTAACCGCCGGCGGAGGGGTATATCCCACAGGCCCCGTCGGCGGTGACGGCATTGCTCTATCATCATCACCGTCCCTTCCAGCAGTGTCCTGACCACTTCCATCAACCCCCCTTCAGTTCCACCACCCTACCTGCCCCCCACTAGGATACTCATCCCTATAAGTGTCCTCATATCCCTCCGGTTGGTCCAACTGCTGCTCCCCATTCCTATTGTCCAACCGACGCTCTTGATAGGAATCATCGTATCGCGTTGGACTCTGCTGTGGAGGCGATGATGCTGCGGCCGCCTCAGCCTGCAGACCCAAGCCACCGACTACCGCTCGTCCTTCAATCTGCATCTGCCCTTCATGCCTCTGCCTCTCCAACTGACAGTACCACATCCGATAATCCATACCGCCAACTGCTGTTTGCCAACTCCTACAATGTTTTGTAACTTTCTTTTCTCTTGCTCCAAACCAGCCCTCCTCTCCTCCTGGGCCTTGCTGTCGCCACCCTCTTCAGAGGTGTCACCGCCAGACGGACCGCCGCCACCGACCCAAGAGCCTCCTAACCCACTAGTATTGCAATCTACGCCATATACCAACAGTACCCTGCTGAGGTGACTGTCCGCTCGAGGTCTGGCCACCGGAGCCCTTCCCATTACTAGGAGAATAATCATCTCGGAACATCGGCAGCAGGCTGGTAATCTCCGTAGCATTGCCGCCAGTCCTATCAACGACTCCACTCCCTCCCTCCCTCCATCATCACACCAAGCATTACCTTTCATCTGGACGGTCGTCGATGTCTTCCTGGTATCCACCCTTCCCCTTCCCCCCATCATAGCCTCCTCCCCCCTTGCCCACGCCATCGCTCCAGCCCCCTCCCTTGCCTTTACCAAAGCCTTTCCCTCCGAAACCGTTCATACTGGGCGTGGGAGCCGGGCTCTTGGCTGCCACCGGTACAGCGTTGCCTCCCCTAAGAGACGCTCTAAAGGTCATCAACACGCCCAATGGCTACCTTCCTTTCCAAGTAGTCGGGCCGGTCGGGTGGGAGGGCTGTGACGGCGGAGCGCTCGGCATCTTAGGACTGAATCACAGGAAGCCACTCAAACACATTGAGAGGATAACAGAAAGCGCAACTCTTGGCCCTTGCCGCTCGCAGGGAGAATGACGAATCTCCACGAATGGTAAGTTGCGAAGTCCAGACGATCCCCTTCACATCAAAATTTTGAGGCCATCTGAACTCTCCAGTGCAGTTTGATAACGAAGCAAATATTGAATCTATACGAAGGTTCTAGAATAACAGCTCTAGCAGCTCACGAAAGAAGCTGCCCCTATAAATACACCCCGACACACCCACAGGCCTGCTGCGCTACACGAGGATGACCCGGTGGTGAAATCTGCGCTCGACGTGAATCCCACTTCACTGCTGCTGCTGCTCACTCAATTCCTCTACCCTACCCCCCTCATCCACCCTCACTACATATGATGGTTATACGGACATGTCAGCTTTTGCGAACAGCTCCCAGTCTCCCTCAGCTCCGGGCAAATCACACGAGACGGATGAATGCTAGGAGCCGCCATTCAAAATAATTACAACTTCACATTCTAATTTGCCTCGGACTTAAACTCAACCCCAATTCGCCACAGCTATTCTCCTCTACAACTGATGGCGGCATGCAACACACTCAGACCACTAGAGGCAGCTACACCGTGCTGGCCTTCAGCCAGATAGGGCCACCACTGGCATTGGAGAATCTTATATCAATCAGGCTGCCGAACACCAACGATATGATAGCCGACAGCTTTATCAGTATGTTCAGGCTCGGACCCGATGTGTCCTTCAGAGGGTCCCCCACAGTATCACCGGTGACAGCGTGCTTATGCGTGGCGCTGCCTTTACCATGCTCTGGCCCGAGACCACCAGCTTCAATGTACCTCACGGAAACCCTACAAGGCGGACCAACCCAGGAGCTTACTTCTTGGCGTTGTCCCAAGCTCCTCCAGTATTGGACATCGATATGGCCATTTGAACACCAGAGCTGAGGGATCCTACCAGCAACCCTGCGGTGGCGTTCTTGCCACAGAGAATTCCAAAGACCAGCGGGGAAAGAATAACAAGAGCGCCCGGAAGGATCATCTCCCTCAGACTGGCCGAGGTCGATATGGAGATACACCGGGTGTAACTGAAAGATTCCTCCCACGCACTCTATAGATTCCGCAACCTACTCAGGGGGAGCGCCTTCGTTGATGATCTTAGGAAATTGTCGCATGCACTCGGCCACCATATCAGTTGCGGCCTTGCCCACCGACTTCATCGTTAGCGCCGAGAAGGCATAAGGCATCATGGCCCCGTAAAGCACGCCAGCAAACGTCCATGCGTTCAGCACGTTAACCTGCACCGAATAGTATCTCCCTCCCACTGACGCTCCTCTACCTTGTCGATATTAGCTCGTGTGCAGAAGGCCCCGAACAATGCAAGGGCCACCAGGGCTGCGCTGCCGATGGCAAATCCTTTGCCGACTGCCGCAGTGGTGTTACCGGCGGCATCAAGGGCATCAGTCCTCCGCCTGATCGACTGGCCTCCACACTTACTAGACGGAATCGCTTACCTTATGGGCGCTCCCAAATGAGACATCTCCGCTATCCCGCCAGCGTTATCCGCTATAGGACCGTAGGCATCTATTGCCAGCCCCACACAGAGGGTCGACAACATCCCTGAACAGCAGTAGTGGCCAGCCAGCCAGGCAGGGGGAAGTCCTACCGAGGGCTGCCAAGGCAATACCGTACATCCCACAGAACTCATGCGATACTAGAATGGTCACACTCAACGCCAACACTGGCACTATAGTGGAGAGATACCTGCCACCACAGAGAGGAGTACATCGGGGCTTGGCCCTAGGTGGCCGCATAAGACTACCCGAGGGCCAGACCGTATATGATGCCTGTGGCCGCCGAGGTCCTTTGACTCTCGGCAATGTCCCTAACTGGACGGTAGCTATGGCTGGTGAAGTACCTGCCAACGGCATACCACTCTTAAGACAGCTATCATCAACTACTCTGTCACTATCCCCACCAGTAGGCCAGACCACAATCCCATCAGAACCGACGCCATACAGGCGTACCTGCTCACAGGGATCCTCCTACCCCCCAATAGCCTTTACTACCACTCCACCATTTTCCCAGCATCCTCCTCTTTGAGCGACTGCGGCAGCAATGGCGACCGAATGCCGACCATGAACTCTGGCGGCAGACACACGTAGGACAAGCCGATAATGACCGGCGTCATGAGTAAAGTGGATACAAATAGCAGATACCTGGGACCACCGTGAGCCCTCAGTCATGGCTCCACCCGCCGCCTACTTAAGCGATTTCTCAATGCACGGGATGTCCTTCACAGGCATCGCCAACCGAAGGAACAGCACCGTGAACCAGCTCACGAATATACCTACGCACCCACACTCCTGCCGCCCACAGGACCTTCGACGCCTACCCGATGAGGAGATCAGTAAGGGGTACATTATAGGGGCCTCGTAGATGTTCAAATGGGACAAAGTAGAACTGAAACGGCAATAGCACTAGACCACGGCAGGTCCGACCAGATTGTTACTTTCCTATCAGCACGAATGCAGCACATGTAGCCTCCGCAAACGAGCCGAAGAGGTCCGCTCCCATACCGGCCACATCCCCGACATTATCGCCTAACAGCACCATAAAGGACGACCCTGCCTTCCAACGCCCGCAGCCTACCAACGTTGTCCGCTATACAGGCCGGATTGCGTGGGTCGTCCTCGTCCATACCGTACTCGTTCTTACCTACCCAAGAATTGGTGACACCCAATTCTGATGACCCTAATACCGCTTAGATCAGCTCCAACATCGGCCGCCTTGGTGTATATGCCCCCACCAACTCGAGCGAAAAGGGCTATCGAGGAGGCCCCTAGACCGTACCTGACCCACTAGTACATCACCCCTGGCAGCCGACGCTATCACTACCCCGCGAGGGCCTCGAAAAGTATGCTGGGCCCATCATAGCTCTTTGCTGAGTTCTCCAGCTTCATGACAGCATTGAGTAATGACACCAGACCGAACAGCGTGAACACCCCGAGGCTGCCGAAACAGATGCATTGGAATCCTTCCTCAGTTACTACCTCACGAGACTGAACCCCATCACCGAGCCTCCACGGATCGCCACGTCATAGCCCAACCGAAGCTCCTTCCAACACTCGTGGGCCGTCCGTACCTATTAACCGTCAGAAGTAGGCCTTGGAAAGCTGGCGGTACATTGCAGAAGACAGCGGTCCTCATCCCTATGAAGCCGGAGAGACAGCTGGTGATGGCTCCAACCAAGAATGACAGTGCGGCAAACCAGCTCGTTACCACGCCAATAACGATACCGAATATTATTATATACACCAGCAGGTACCTAATAATAAGGCACTACAGCGGAGCGAAGCTCTACAGTGTGGCAACAGCCACGGGTGCGGCCCATTGAAAGCTTCCCCTTTCACTGCCGAGCCCTCTATTAATAATAAATATAGTGGGGTGGGCTTTAACTATACCGATAAAGTATTATACTTTACAATTCACTATGGCTATTCCTATATGATTTTTATAGTTTATTTCCTATTAAGGTTCCCTTCCAAAGAACACATTTCCGCGACTGAGTCAAAGGCTGTTGCCCTCCCCCCAACCGACTTGTATTCCTCCACCAGGAAGGCAGTGGCGCCCTCTGCTATATGAGCGCTGACCTGCCGCATCATCTTAAGAGACTTCTCTACAGCGGTCGACTCGCTGAGCAAAGGGGAGTCCCTGATAGAAGGATGGCAACATCGAAGAGATGGAGCAAGACATACCCGTTAGTGGATTCCCCAGAGTCCGGGAATCTGGCTACACCTGTGCCGTCTATAGGCAGCTTATGCAGCCGAATGACCTATTTGGAATCTTTATAGTGCGAAATACGGACAAAGATACCTCAAAGATACTCCAGGACAGGCCGATGGTCGCCGGAGCCAGAATGAGGAGGAAGACGCCCCAAAGTGGCATGAGATAGGAACCGGGCTCTACATTTAGCCCGGGAATTACCTACCACGGGCGGATTAAAATCACGCGCCACAATATTATCTACATCCCCTATAGTGGGCCCCCTAGTAGCCGGGTCCACTGCCACCCTCGCTTTAGTTGCCTCTGCGACGCTGATCGCCTAAAGCAAGCTTGTACCATGAATCAACCTCTGGTGAATCTTTACGAGTGAGATCAAGAGTATCTTTGACATGTCCACTATCCCGCGAAGTAGATTATCATGCATTCCAAAAATGGCTGAAATAAGAACAGGTCGCACATGAGCAGCAGGAACAGCAAAATCGACGCCAAATCGCGCTCTAGGGCGCGCGCCACGAAATGAGAAGTGGCGCGCGCCACGAATTTCCGTCATGATAGGATTGCATTGGTAAGATGAAGGAATTGACGAAGGTCCAAATCGATAAGATAGCTGCCAGTGGTGATCTCAAAGCGGCCAGACGGTAAGGTTCTTTAGAGGTCAAAATGGAAAGATTCGAATCTGGTCAGATTGCTAGCCATCGAGGGTGACGTCCCTTTGCCCGTAGTGGCTGTTCGCCTTAAAGCTGCTTTGAGAGCATGCTGTGTATATAAGGTTAAGGCCGGAGGTCTAGTCTATACCAAACACGCTAAGGACACCGCCTTGGACCTGTACTGGAAGGCTCTACAGTCGATGCTAGAGCAGCTACTACAGTCCCACTCGGAGCAAGCCATCACTCTCGGCACCAGGCTGATGGTTGAGGCCATTAAGTCCGAATGCGACATCGCTGGCGCCTTTCCGTTGGAGTTGGTCCAAGCGACGGTCCTATCGGTTATCATCAATGTCTATGATCCCGACTATGCCGCTGCAGTCTTGGTCGGAGAGCTGGCCAATGCCCATTGGGACGTCTACCTTCAAGTGTTGTCCTATCTCAAACTGGTCAGCTCCGCCCTGGATGGTGTGGATACCAGCAACACTCGCCCCGTTATAACAGCTATAAAGGGCTCTGGAGTCGATACTGAGGAGATCCTCGAGAGGCTTTACACTCTACTGGAGGCCTACGCTCCACCAACAATAGCAATCTGCCAAACAGAGCCACTGGACACCAGCGGTAAGGCCACATGCAAGGGGCTGCCCAGCCTGAGACGGGCCTTCCAGGATGCATGGTAGTATAAGGGTTTGTTGAGGAAGGAGTGGTATGGGTGACCAGGTTAACCTTCCTCCGTTTGGATCTATCTACGGACCTTCTTCGTCTGGTCCTTCGCCATTTGCCCAGTAACGTCCTCCCTTACCTGCCTTCACCGCAGTACCTTGGCGACTTCTATCTCAAAGTACTATTTCATGTCCCCGTATTGCTCGTAGTGGCTAGTGTAGGCGTTCGATGGCAGCGATACAGCAGAGGACACTACGAACAGTGTGCTGGCTCTCAGCGGCCTGTTCTATTTGCTTACCCAGGCTAACATTGGAGATCCATCGTAGTAAGGGGAGGCTCGAAATTCTACATCTATATATTCGCCGTCTTATCGATGAACTTATCGGATAGACTTCTAGTCAAATTTGCGCCCCGCGTCAGAATATTGGTCGTCAGTGGTTGTCCAGCAATATGACATGGGCTTTTGTATTGTAGCCTATTTATTACGAAGTGCCTTGCTGCGACTCCGGCCAAGTATATAAGGTACAAAGCGTAACGCACCGGCTTCTGGTAAGGCCAGTGAGCTTCTCCGCAATACCGAATCAGAATGGTGGCCTATTTAAGGGATACATTGATTATCACTACGGCATTACTGATAGCCCCTCTATAGATTTATTTTCGGAACGTTCTTTATATAATGAACCGATGCAGCGCTTAACGCGTAACCCTCTAGAGTGGCTGCTTTCCATTGGGCTTTCCTTTTTGCAGGGGTTTATTCAGGTATATAGACAACAGCCTATCTGCGTTCTACTCTCGTCTGTATGCCCTCCTCACTCCCACTACACTCACTCTACCATATCGTCACCGCTTCCTTCGTCTGTTATTGCTGGCCTTGAAGTCGCCGATGCTGCCTGGGGCGTCTGTTGCTGCATTCGCCAAGAAACTTCTCCGATGTGCTATGTTGGTAGTAAGGGAGGCAAGGATATAGTAGCTGCCTTGGGTGGCACGGACCCTATCCATAAGTACCGATAGACCCATTGGACCGTTCGCTTCTCAGAATCATTTTTCTCAAGTTGGGAAAAAGGGAATTTCAACCGGGAAATTTTTATGTTGGACAGCTGTGATGTAACCGGTAGAGAGTATTTGGTTACTGCACAACGTTTAGAAATTGGCGGATATATATTTAGATAGATGTATATAAGATTTGTATGAGGCGGATAAGTATGTCATTAGAGGGTGAAGTTTGACTTTGCTACCCCATCCTTGGTGATATCTACCTTTCGCAGTGGCAACCTAGAGGGGTTGGCCTGGAGCGCCGTTGGAATTCATGCATATTACTAGCTCCGATAACTAGACTTGTCAAATTGCAGTAGAGGTATCCTGTTCAAAGGCGGAAGAGCACTACGGCGGTATAGGGTATATGACAGGCAAAAGCGGCTCTTAGTGATCGCGGCAAGAGTATCTTTCGAAAGCGGTAGCTTGAAGCGTGCTCTAGGAAGGGTTGTATACCGAATCTACTGGCGCGAAAGCTACGGTCCGGCGGTCTCTGCGCAAGCTTGAATATGATAGTTTAGTGAGTCGTATGGGAAATAGAGGTGTGTAAATACAGGGGAGGGGATAACCGCTGGATTTATAACAGGGAATTAATTGACTTCCCTAACAAGAATCTAGTAGATAGGGAAAAGGGATAATTTATTTAATTGCATAAGTCATTTATAGAGGTCGATAAGAGAGAAGCATATGCTCGATGAAAGTGGTGCTTTGGTGGAGAACTCCGTCTTATTTGTTGTTGGTATAGGTACGGTCCCACAGTGTGGTAATGTGGCTGATAACAGCAGCCTATACTATTATGCAGCGGAGCCCTGCATCATGTCGAGGGCTAGTGCATGACCAAGGGGAAGCTAGTCGGAAAGGAGTGGAGGGATCAGGTAGATTGGAGCGGCGCCGCCACACTGGATGCATGCTGATGGCTGTGGTAGATGCCAGGCTGGAGGAAGATCCTTGGAAGGCCGAGATGAGCCTGGATGAGGCTGTTAAGGTAGTAGTTTGGGTTGTTCATTGTGGGGCTGGAAGGGTTGTTATTAGGTGATCCCGTTGACTTCTCTATGGGAGCTAGAGTGCTTACTGAGGCACCACTCTCCATCGGTTTATCGGCTGGCTCAACTGTAAGTTCTATGGGCAAGTTGCGTGAGGAGCGGCGGCATGGGTAGGTTCCGTACGAATATGTTTGCCGAGACGGCTAAGAGGGTGTCTCCGGATGACATGCTGGTGGTCACTGATAGGGAGCTGTTTGATAGGGAAGTGAACTACCAATGCAAGCGAGGCCGTAAGGGGATGGTGGGGCTTTCCCAGCGGCATGTGGTCATCAGGTATCGCGCCGCCAGCCAGCATTGGTTTCATAAGGGAGGAGGTCCAGCCGATTTACCAGGCAGCTGATGAGGTGTTTGCACAGTTCACGTAGCTTTATTCCCTGGCTGCAAAACGTAAAGAGTTTCCTCGCAAATTGGGCAGTCGAGTTGAGTGTGTTATAAGGTGGTCATATTTAGGGAACGGTTGATAAACACTAGTAGGGCTGCTGGGGAAAATGAGACCATCTATAACACCACCAAGTGTGCGTGGTAGAAGTCCGGTGGGCTTGGTGGGCTTACCTATCTGCATATTAAGGCAATCCGTAATTAAGAGTCTCGCTCTGGAGTATCTTCCACTTCATGGAGGGTATACATGCACTATCCCATGATCCCTTTACATCTTGATAAAAACCAAACAAATCGGGTTTAGTAAGAAATCCTTGCCGCCAAAAGGCCTTGTATTATCTCTCTAATGACCAACTCCATCTGTCTGGCCTTGGCTATGTTAAGTCTGTCAGCAGCCCTGGGAGCAGTCCCCAAAGCTAAAGAACAAACCCTAGTGACCAGCGATTCTCAAAGCAGTGGCTCTCATCATCCTCCTATTGTAGATACCACTTCTTTTAATGTAACTGATACTAGTCTCATGTCATCTGATAATGTAGGCGTTTTGGCCAATCTATTTGCAGCCAACGGCACACTGAGCGGGTGCGCCACCAAAGCGATCAGCATTATTTCTAGCGCCTCGGTGAAGGCAAAGGAGACCGCCGTCGTTGTGGGAGCGGCGGTAAAGGGGGCCGGCGAGAGGCTGCGTCCGGTGATGACCGAGGTTGGCTCTCGAGCCGGGGATCTCTGGACCAGTGCAAGCCCGGTGGTCCAGTCTGTGATGAGCGGAGTCGGCTTCGCTGGAGAGCTGCTGGTCAAAGAGGTCTACCCGGTGTGTCGAGACGTCACAGTGGCGATGGGGACCGGGGCGGTCTCGGGTATGCAACGAGTCGCAGCGCCTGGCAAGGATGCGGCGGTGGTAGTGATCGGCGAAGTGAGCAAGACCGTCCTGAGAGCCGGCTCGGCGGTGGGCTTCTCTGCCCAGTACTGGTGGTACTCTGCCATCCTGCCATCCCTACTGAACCTGCAGTCCCTAACTGATGACGTTGTCCTCTCCGTCACTACTCTTTGTAACAAGTTCGGCCCTCCCGTGCTGGCAGGTGTGACACAACTCGGCGAGAAGGCCGGTGATGCTGGCACCCGTATCCTGGTTTCCTGCGCGCCCCGAATACTCGACGCTATTGCCGCGCTTGGTGCGGGTATGATAGAGCTCTATACAAGATTACCGCCGGTATCGGCCGGTCTGGACGCGGTGGCCCAGAAGGCTGTGGAGGCCGGGGAGTGGGTGAAGGCCCAGCTCCCTTTGGCGTGCAGCGCTCGAACTCTCAACTCTGTGATGACATCACCTCTGGACGGTAAGTGGGCCCGAGTGCTGGCCACGTCGAGTAACTGCACCGCAGTGGGGGCGGCTATTAGGCAATGGAGAGCCGCTTGGCATCCTGACGCCCATCTCAACGGTCGGGGCAACATCGATAGCAGGCTGGCCAATTGCACTGTTCTCGACATCCAGGCCGGCTTTCAATCAGCCAGCGCTGTGGCGGACCAGATCAAGGCTGTGGCCTGCGGTGAAGTTAAAGTTGAGACGGCCACTGCTGTGGGAAACACTAGGGCCATACTGAGGCAGATAGGTGTGGCCATTGGGGCGCCTTTGGTCGGACTGGCTGCTGCTAAGCTGCTGAGGTGGACGACTCGCTGATGGCACGCTCTAATTAGCATCAACTGCCGAGCAGGAAGCATGTCTCTTCTCCCCCGGAGTTGTTGTTGTTGTGTTAAAGTTACCCACAGGAGGAGGGCGCCGCAGGAGTTTACCATGTATAGCGGGGGAGCCGCGGGAGCTGCAAGCGTCGTTAACGGCGTTAAGAGTGTTATTAGCAACGTACGGCAGGCTGGCTGGGAACAGGGAAAGGTGCGGGTGTGTCCTTTCAGTTGCAGCACGTATCTTCTGGGGCGAGCTTCTCGGAATCAAAGTACTTCAATGGATCGATAAATCTAAGTCAAGGAGAGATAAGGAGAGGTCTCAATAGCCCCTCCACAGAGGCTAAGTTGGATGCTATGAGGCGGCTACTGGCAGCGGAGGCCTCCTCAGGTCAGCAATTGGGCCTCCTTTATGGTGCTGCTCTTCTCCTTTGGTGGTTGTTGGTCTTTCTGATTCGTCTTGTTTTGGCCGGGGTTTTGGCGGACAACTCCATGGAGAAGTTTCGCGAAATTCGGCAAAGTTCTCGCTTGCCAAGTAGCGCAGATAATGACGGTCCAGAAGGTGAAGCATGAAGAAATCCTTGTATAGTGGCAATACTGCCAAGGCATCCCTTCCCTATGTGAAGGAGATGCCAAACTTTTTTGCGTGGCCGGATAGCAAATTTTTGCTCAGTGAGATGAGCAATGAGTGCAGACACTTGTTAATCTGTCATCTATAGCTGACACTATTGGTACTATAGGTAGTTTATAGTAGTAGTAGCAAATATATAATACTCAGGGGCATCACTTCTGTTGTATATCAGGTAACCCCAATATCTGCATCGACTTGTTCAGCGAGGTCGTTAAGAATATGTCGATAAGCAATTTAGAATTGAAGAGGCTTGTGTAGGAGACTGGCCAGGGAGGGGCCATGTTGGAATGGCATCTTGTAGGTACGCCTGGATCGTCTCACATGCTGAGGCTAGACGGGAGCTGGCCTTGTTGAGTGTGAACACCTTCCAGAAGGACTCGGTAGATGCCAGAAGCGCTCTAGTTCGAGCGGCAAGTCTGAGGAGTATGGCGGCGATAAGAGTATTGGAGATGATACAAGTGAGCAGTTGAAACGGAACAGGGGGTGGAACTGTGCCAGACCACCTGCTGTCTCAGGTGGTTATGGCTGCAGTCAATCAAGCTGCGGTGGATTCCTCGGTTTATGTGAGGAAGTCTGTAGCTGCTGTGTGCCTGCCACAGGTCAGTCTGGAATGCGAGGTGCATGAAGTCGCTTTAATATCTCTGTAATTTGGAAATTCTACATAGAAAAAATTTGAAAATTTTCGCTTTGCGGACTTCACACACGTTTGTGTATCGTGTTGCATTGACTCTAAAGAGGCTGAGTTGCAGGAATACCCGGTAATTTATGTCACGTGTGAATGGGCATTCCGAGTGGTGCCGTTTGTTGAGCACGAACGGTTCTGCCTGGTTTAGGTGTTCACCACGGACATTGACCAGTTTCCGCTGGTCCGTAGCTTGCTCCTTAAAATGATGACAAGTGACGGTTCCGAACTGGTGAGGTTCCACGTGAGTCCCCCTAGTAGGCTTACCAATCCCTCCAGGTAGTTGGCGCAGCTGTCATGTCCTATTTCGTTGTATGCGTCCAGCTCTATGGTCTACCTCGAGACCAGCAGGAGGGTACCCCACGCCTAGCGCTGAGACGATGAGGGAAGGTCTGTGCGTTTATCCTGTAGTGCACTCGGATGATGCCTTGCGAACCGACAGAATCAAAGAGTCCTTGAGCATGATTCATTCAGCCTACCCGAGGCTTGTGAAGTTGCTGCCTTTGATGGAGCCTTTTGGCCAATACTACACTATCGGTTGGTGGATTTCTCGATAGTAGCTGCTCCTTGGCGTGTCGGCTCAGAACTGTTACATCGGTACTGTCGGCTTCACTTCAACAACAACCGTGAAGAGGTCGTCCATCAGCACTGTGGTGTCTTCCTGGAGGTGGGCGATCCTCGCTCTTGGGCTCATCAGCCGTCAGCTCAGCATTTCAGGATTCGTCTTAGATATAGTAACTCTAGATCTATAGTCGGCCCCTGTCCTCTTGAATATGCTCCTTCACCCTGTTTGGTTCTGCTCCATAATAATGTTTTGCAAAAACCGTCCGAGATCGCCGACCGACCTGTCGGAACATTGAAGACCATCTTAACTCCTCGACTTTATGGTGTCCGTAGGTACTGGCATCTCATCTGTTGCTATCACACTCTCGGTTTGTTGTCCATCTGGCATGCTGCGTTCTCTGGGACCTTGACCAAAAACACTACGCTCAAGTCGTCAGCCAGCAGCTGATAAGTCAGCCTATCGCTGCCTGGAGCCTAGAGGAGCCTCCTGCTCAGGCGCGCTTGTTTTGGCGCGCGGCAGCGAAGCTACCGAAACTCTGATCAAGACCGTGCTGGAACTTGTACGACATGGCGACGGTGGAGCGCTACTGTTCAGGCCGCACCTGCGAAAGTTCTTTCTTATGTAGCTAGCAACGATGCACTAGTGCTGCTGCTGCAGTCAGCTGCGCAGGTCGTACGACAGCCCTCTTGTGGCCGAGCTTAAGCTCGCAGTTATCCGGGAACTTGTGGACGAATCCAACGTGCATGATGTTCTTGGTGAACTCCAAGTCTACGTCCGCTGGCAGAACCGGCCTGGTAGGGGCGCTCTTCATTATCGTCGCACATTGTGTAGTGGCCAGGTCTGACAGGGTTCCTTGCCAAGGTGGTGGCACTGGTCTCCCACATTGCGAGACAGTACCCGGTCACATCAGACAGGGTTATGGGCGGCCTGATCAGCATGCTGGACAGTGCCTGCCCGATACTGGCTAACGAGGCTGTTGTTGCCGTAGGGGTGGCCTGGGTGCGTGAGGACCATCAGATGGTTAGGTGAGGGAGATAATAGAGCATCGGCAGCGAAGTGGCAACTCCAAAGACGTTGAAGCTGTGTTGGTTGGACTGTCTCGGGCGCTAGAGTCTCTAACTGCACCAGCAGCGAGGGCCTCGGTTGTGTGGCTGCTTGCGCAGAGGGATGGTAGGGCGCACCGTGTCGAAGCCGATCAGCCCGAGCACCTTCAGGACTGTCGGCATGCGCCTATACCGTAGCCGACACCTTCCGCAGTCTTGTAAAGGGGTGGGACGGAGAGCAAGAGATGGTCCAGTTGCAGGTGTGTCTAGTACCGGTAGCGGCAGGCCGTCTCCCACTTCACCACAGGTTATGGTCCTCGGCATTCGCCTGTGGGCGTTCCATCAGCTGAACAGTCTTCGGAAGGAAGACCGCCAAAAAGAACCGCTGACTGCCGAGGCTCTGATGGCCGAGGAGTTCCCTGGTGTTATTTCTCGACGTAGACCCCTCAATAGACCAATCCTCTTCTTCTGTGTTGCCGCAGAACTGCTCCCTCGCCTCTCCGCTATAGTGGATCACATGCTTGGGATTGCTCTCCGAGACCCTGGCCACCCTCGGTTGAAGTCCGCAGCGACGATCATGAAGATGATGAAAGATGCTTATGGGGGAATGTGCACCGGCGGCTGGGAGAAGGTGTCGCTAGTCCCAAACCACGCTGGCCCGAGAGTCGGTCAGGTCATGGCGGCCAACGCGGAGGTGACGTGTGATCTACAGAGACTAGCGAGGGGCTACCTCCACGCTCACCTCCCGCGGTGGCTCACCGGTCGCGATACGGTGATGGCTTCCGCCGGTAGGGAACTAACTCCGTCTGAGCCCACACAGGAAGCGACCAAGGTCGGACCGCCGGGGACTTGAGCTCCACGGATTGTCCCCTGTAAAGGTTCCCCTACAGTCGCTGTCGTTTGTTCTCGAAACCCCCCTGTCCAGCTGCGAAGAAATACTGCAGTTCGACCAGAGCCGGGCGGCTGAGGGGGAAAGACAGCGGCAGCAGGTGGGCCTCTAGGGCGGACGTCTGAGAGCGTTTTCATTCGGCAGGCGTTCAATGCCATGAAGGGGCCCTCGGTTGCAGCGTCGTCTCGGTCCGCTCTTCGGGAACGTGTACTCGAACCGGTGGCGAGAAGTCTATCATCCGGGGATGCTCAACGACAGCGTAGTCTTACTTCCTGGAAGGCTGCCATTCCGCAGTGAAGATACGTCATCGAGAGTGCGCGTTCCGACGGGGATCAGCAAACCGGCCCCGCCGATGGTCGAGACATTGGCCGATCTCGACCTCTTCTATTCGTAATGATACGAAATGATTCTTGGATGATACGAGCACTCCATCAGGGACGAACCCAGGGAGGCGGCCGACGTGGAAGAGGAGGAAGGAGAGCCATCTCAGGGCAGCTCTGGTGAGGCTGATGAACCGTGGGACTCTCCAAAGGCAGCTGTCCCAACTGTCGACTTGGCATCGCTGTTTCGGATACAGAAGGATGATCTAGTGAATGGACGTCACCCCGGCCAGGTCAGCATTTCAGCCCCAGCGGTGTCTGGAACGCTTTGCCAGGTGGTGACCGGTGAGGATACCGAATCCTCGGACAGTGACGGGTCGCAGGATGCATGAGTTTCGTGCTTGTTAATCGGTCTCATTGTAACATGTCAATGTTGATTTCCGTAAACTTTCCGTTCTTGCTCAAGTAATGTATGCTCATGCGTTGCCCTCTTCTCTTGCTTCTCATCTCTTATGGGCATACCGACGATCATCCCGATTGCGTGGCTCTTCTGCGGACAGCTTGGCGATGGCTCGGTGACCGCCAAGTCCCCCTCGACGGTGCCTGTGGTGCCTGTGGTGCTGAGAGTGATGCTGTAGCAGAACTGGTCAGATGTTGGGCAACTGGAGAGAAGTGCCTCACTTCCGGCAAGTCGAGCTAGTTCGCCTCTTCCGGCCCAAACAGTTCTAGGTCCTTTCCGAATGGCCGGATTGTTGGATTCGCAGTGGCCCATCGCGGAAGTCCTGGAAGAAGTAGAGCGTTCCTCGCTGGAGCCCGAGATTCTCCGGTCCAACGAGGCCCGTCGACTGTCCTGGAACGCCGTGCTGAGGGGACGAGGCTCGGCCATGGTGGAGGCCCTGGCTGTTGTGGACGGTGCGGAGGATGATAGCGAAGCGAAGGTTGGCTCTAAAGACCAGCACGTGTCGGAAGGGTCCTGCTCAGGCTGTCGGCTTAGCAATGGCTGCTGACGCTCTGACGTGCCATGCTCTAACTCGCGGCAGACTTTCGGCCCGGAGAGGTGAGGCCGATTGATGGATACTGATGTCCTCCGACATCCTCAGGGCTTACGATGATACTTGATTGGCTGGGACCGCTCAATGCCAGCCTGTCCGTGCACTCTGGATGGCCTCTATTTGCACTGCTAAGTCGAATTCGCAAGGCTAATGGGCTCCCAGCGATCGAGTCTGCCATGGTTGTGAGTTGGTCCAGCGAGGAAGCGGCTCATCTCGGTGGCAACTTCGCAGAGACCATGGCGCGCCACATCTTCGGTGCCGTCGACGGTGCAGTGGTTAAGGCCGACGTAGAGTGTGCGGACGTGTGGATCTTCCGAGAGCACCCTCCCGTGAATTTTGGCGGTGTGGCTATTTTTGTTGACGGCGAGACCCACTGGAAGAACAGCGGCATTCATAACTTTCCCGCCTACGACCTCGGGATCTATCTCGGTCCACAGGACCACGGCATGGCCTTTGGTGACCGTTTCTTCTACGCACCTTTCGCCAGTACTTCCTTCGCTCAAAGGAAGGACGCTGCAATGGAGCAGCTGCTCCACGGCGACCGGCTAGCCATATGGGATAATAAAACTAAATTCGCGGCTTATCTGTCCCACAACTGCGCTTCTGAAAGTAGGGAGCGTTTCTATCTCGCGTTGCTCCGGGCGGCATCGGCGTTCGGCCTGGAAGTGGAGGCTCTATCGCGGTGCAATGGCAGTGGAGTTCCGCGTGAGCTCGGTCGCCGTAGGGAGCGATATTCCAGCAACTTCTATGATGATGCAGTTGAGATCTACAAGCCTTATAAGTTCGTCATCGCCATGGAGAACAGAGTTGCTCCTGGTTACGTCACCGAGAAGATCGTTAACGCCTTCCTTGCCGGAGCTATACCTATCTACTACGGAGATTCCGCTGCTCGGAGCATCTTTAATCCTGCAAGTTTCATTGACTTGGACGATTTCAACGATTTTGGGGAGGCGGCAAAGACCGTGGTTGAGATAGCGCTGGACGAGAGCAGTGCTCGGAAGTACGTGGAAGAGCCGGTCTTTTCGACCACAAATGGTTCTTACCCGTTCTCCTGGCACGCGGTTGCCAGCGAGGCGTTCCCTAATGGAGGACTTGCTGGAGATGTTCGAGGACGAGTGGCACGGTTATTGGAGCAAGCCGGCAGCGAAGGGAATGTTTTGGCGAGAGCATTTGGTGAGGATGCGTACATGAGTTTCATGAAGGGACCTGTTGAGGGATGAAATCCTGTGGTGTTGAGTTGAAGAGGCTGGGGCTTCCCATTCTTCGGCTCTTCCGTTACTTGACAACGTCCGATCTATGGGCTCTCCGCGTTGGCAGTTAGAGCATGATTTGAGTGGGAATGTCGGAAATATTATCCGATTTCTTCACAGAGGGGTCTTCGATTTCCCGAGTTGCTTAGTCTTTTTAAACATGTCGAGCCGTCGTTGTCGTGCTGCTACGGTGAAGGTGCATCCATTGGCGTTGTTGAACATCTCCGATCACATGACACGAGTCTGCTATTCTGGCACCGCCGTAGCCGCCCAACCAATTACCGCAACTCGGGGAATTCTTATAGGCTATTCGGACGGCACCGACATCACTATAACCAACAGTTTCCAATGCGTACCGGAAGAGACGGTATGTAAGCAGCACGCATGCACACGGCTTCGGCAGTACAGTGAGATCTACCCACAGTGGACTGCCGTTGGTTGGTACTCAGTAGGCCCTGGCGGCCCTCCGTCCACGGAGGTTCACTCGTTCATGGAGAGTATCATTGAAGCCGATGCCGGTGGTGGTGACTCCGCACTGGTGGCCCTTGTGGTGCGTTCCGACGAGGAGTCTGCCTGGCTGAGCAGGGAAAGCGAAACCTTGCCGATCCAGGCTTTCGAAAGGGGCGTTGACGGCAACTTCATCGAGCTTGATGTTACCCCGTGCTTAGAGAGCGAGGCCGAGAACATTGCGGTGTCCCATGTGACGAAGAATGCCATGCAAGCCGCGAGAACCACGCCTACCTACGAGCATCTGGTGGAGCCCACAGTGGGAGCAATCGCGATGCTGAGCAAGAAGGTCGAGTCCATACTGCAGTACGTGGAGGCTGTTCAACGCCAGGAGGTGAGCACCAAGCTTTGTGGTTATTCTAACGAGGCTCCATGCGTATCGGAAATGCTAACACGGCTCACCACAGCTAAGTAAAAATCTCTGGGCTTTTCGAGCTGGTAATATTTCTTGTGGGACAAGCTGTATCCACACAGGCTGACACTTCTGTGACTGAGTCACATGCGGAGGTTTAGTGTGGATCTGTTGGGCGATGACGTCATGACTTCCATCGCCACAGTGGACTTATCTCAGCGCTGGCTTACGTTCCTTCCGCCTGGGCCATGTTCTGTTTTTATCAGGTGCCAGTCTCAAGGCCCCTCCTTCGGTCGATATCAGCAATATGCGACAGGATCACCGCCATGTCCGATGCCGGCGAAGACGGCTCTGCTCTCCGGGCCCACTGGTCCACAATTGAGGACGAGTGTAGGGCCGTCGCTTTGGCAGCCGAAGGCACCGCTAACGTCGCCGAGTTTTGTGCCACGGTCGACACCAAACGGATTGCCAGCCGTGCGCCTAAGGCATTGCAATTGAACCTGTAGAATTCGAGTGATGGTTTCTTAGCGAGTTGTTTAGCGTTGAGTACTGTTGGTTGGAAAGCGTGTAACAATAAAGAAGCATTCACACCGCCGCAGCGCTCCATACAAGTGTGCCCTTTGGCATGAGCGGGACTTTTTCCTGCATTTCCTGCACTTAGGCGAATTGTTCGGGATCACGCGCGCATCATGCTCGGAGCTGACAGCTTGAAATGGTGGACTCGTTATTATCATGCAATTAAAGCTCGCGAATTTGAATCTTTTTTTCAGGAGCCAGGAGGGCGCTGTTGTTGGGTTTGTTGTTGAGACTATGGCTTGTACTTCTCTCTCTCGTTTGTTCTTTCCTCCTCCTCCCCTTCGCCTTCATATCTTCATTAATGGATGATCATGATGAGGATCTCTTCGTGGATTATGGGGACTTCGGTGGCCAACAGCAGCTCTCACCAAGGCACGAGGCCGATGCCAACGATGCCGGTGCGACTGATACGGTGATGGCCGGTCAGGAGGGAGTCCCGCAGAACGCCGAGGAGCTTCTTGGCAATCCGCCTAGCAGTAGTGATGGTGTGATAGTAGGCCTTGCAGGCGTTGTATCAGGCACGGTGTATATTTATAACGCACCGGACGATACAGACGAGGCTGAAGTGGAGATGAGATGCGGACGATTCGGTGAAGTTGTGTAATATGGATGCGGACGGCTGGGAGGGTGGGAATGGGCGTCATTAGGAATGTTGAGAAGGTTGAGGAAAAGATGGTAGTAAACTTCAAGAACACTAAGTCGGCTTATGCTGCTCGGGAGAAGCTGGACAAGTCGAAGTTCGACGAC
The DNA here is from genome assembly GCA_013115145.1 of Perkinsus chesapeaki. Lineage (NCBI taxonomy): Eukaryota > Perkinsozoa > Perkinsida > Perkinsidae > Perkinsus > Perkinsus chesapeaki. Next base: position 48,075 of record JAAPAO010000035.1, on the reverse strand, counting down.
AACGAAGTGAGACTTGCCAGTGTGATCCGTTTCACTTCGGTAATGCAGGTTCATGTTTATTTTGGGCCACAGCAAGGGGATCATCACCGAAAAGAGAAGGGGTGTGTGGGGGAGGTCATCATCTTGACCTATTTAGTATCTTTGCAGTCTGCCCGGTGAAGCGCCAGCCCCTATTGGCGGCATTGCTGTCCGAATGGACGTGGACCCGCTAACAGGAGAGTACCTCGCAGGAGCCCGTGTTGTCGGCACCGGGGCTCGGCATGCCAATGGCGGTAGCTTTAGTGGGGGTAAAAGACCATCTTACACCGTGGTAGGCTTGCGGCCTCGGATGATGAGTGAGGACAAGCAGTCGTTGAAGATAGAGCCTCCAGTGGAGCCTGTGTCCCATTGGACTGAAGTCCACGACTTGGAGAATGCCGATTGCGCTGCACTGTAAGATCGGGATTTGCCTCTGGGGTGGTTCCGTGATATCACTCCTGAACTTCGGTGGCGTTTTCTCATGAGTGAGTCGTGCTGCTCATTCTCATCCATTGCAGGCTGGACGATTACAGCAAGCACCCACACCGGGAGTATCTGAACAATCGGTATGTCCTCTTTGGTAACCTTCCCGCCTCGGAAGTTGACATCGATTCGAGACAGTCAATAAAAAGCTTCTTGGTCCGCTGGATTAAGCTGGAGGATCTAGTGGATACTAATAAGGTACTGATGGGGACGGTATTCATAGGAGGGCTCTATCACGGTATACAGTAACCGGTATATCTCTGTGGTTCCCCTAATCACTGTACACAGGCAAATTCATATTAGTGCACTCTGGCTTGCAATTGGTAGTATTAGTTTGACAGATTTGAAGGAAATGTGGTATTTGTCTGATACCGTATTTCCTTCAAATCTGTCTTCAATCGCCAGATATTAGGCGCTGCTCTTTCGGGGCGACAGACGGTTCTGAAAGCCTTCCGAAGCGTTGCCTTTTTAGAATTAAAGGTCCCCTTCAGATTATCGTCGCTGGTATTCCTGTCCTTCACGTGACGCTCAAGTCCACTAGAGCAGCAGCGTTTCTGCAGTCCCATGTCGAGAAGTACTAGGCGGGAATCGTGCCTGGGTTGTCATACGGGGAAATTAGGGACCTCCACGAGCACGGTCATGCCACCCACGTAGCCTTCGCTCCGCCGCTAAAGGCAGACAAGAAGCTTTGGGTTGGGTGGAGTCTGCCGATGGGCTTTAAAGTGGCAGAAACTGACCTTAACAAGGCCTTTGCTAGTTTTGGATGTAAGGCTCCGCGCTAAAGTGGTGTTGTCGAGATGGGAAGTCTCCCTTGTGATCAGATATTGAGGACTTTAGGATGCTGGAGAATAAAAACTGTGCGTTTATACAGTAGGCAGGGCGGCCGGGGAGGACAGGGCAGCAGTAGCAGCACACGGCGTATACGCGCGAGGCCCTCGCGGCGAGGGTATCCAGAAACTCTGGGCCTCAGTACGCCTCAGTATAGTTGAATAGAAACTCAATGTCACAAGTGGAAACGAATCAGAGCTTGGTCGGCAATCAACGGTCTCGAGTCATTCAGTCCGGTATCTGGGTAAATAAAGCAATATGCCTCTTCTAAACGAAACAACTTTGCACTGGATCGCTATTAGCCCGGCGTCCGAGGGATTGATTGTGAGCAAGTGCTTGTGCAAGGTATTCCCACGTAGCTGATGCTATAAAGGCATACAACCACATGTACGGTCTGGAGATAGCCGCCGGCCATTTCCTCAATGTTGACTTCACTACCCCGCCTACAGTGCAACACATGTCCCTCCTCTATCGGAACAGAGATGTAAGCGCTTTAGTGATGTGCTCCGCTCCGCTAGGGATTATTGCGACTTTCAGGATGTGCCTGGTCTGCACCAGTCCTTGGATGAATACAGGAACCGTCGTATCAACCGGGATCGTTCCCGGTCCCCTCGGCATCATCACCACCATCGTCATAGATCTCGAAGCAGAGATGATAGACAACTCGGCCGGAGGAGGGATTATCAGAGGTAGTCCAGATTGGGCGGGTCTAGGACGGACTCCGACTCTAAAGGATAGCGTTATTGGTGTCCTCCTACACCTCTTGGCCTTTTGTCAATCCCTATGAGTGTGATTCGTCAGCTATGGACTGAGTGAATAGAATGCTCTTTATTTTTGACCAATACGTATTCGCAACAATCGGTGCGAATGCACATTATTGTTCGAATTCTTCATATCTCCTTTTTATTACTTTTTGTTCATTTTTACCGAAAGCTGTAATCGACAACGCTCTCTTCAGAGTACCGTCCCGAAGTCGTGACTCAAGCCCGCATCGGGCCGTTGAAACTCTATCCTTGCTGAAGATGGGCGAGCTGGCCTGTCAAGTAAAGTGGCGTTTTGTTCGGGGATCGGAGAAGAACCGTTTGTCCCAGTAAGCTACGGAGAAGCAGTATGTTGGTGATGGCTGCTCTTAGTCTTTCAAAGCTCAATATTGATCAACGGACCAAGATGGAGCATTGTCGAAGTCACGCGGAGAGACAGCCAGATGACACAACTGTCTGGTATCTTTCCGCAGCGTCTAAGGATGACTGTGAGGGGTGAGTCAGGTCTAGTTTGGTTTGATCAAAAGAGCTGTCAATTAATCGCTGGAAGGTGTGCTGGTAGTATACTACTATTTCGTTGAAATGCTCTTGTGGGCGTCGGCCAGAAAGACCACGAATCGGTCACGCACGCGTGCGCACCTCGGTCACACGTTCTCTTCCGAAAGGCTGCTCCGGATGCCCTCAAATAACCGAAATCCAGCGGGCAAAATGGGCTCGTCAGGAGATAGTACCCCCTTGATGTCATCTGTATCATACAGGCTGTCTGTGGTAATCGAGCGGTATGTAAAGACCAAATACAAATATACGACGGTATACAGATGGAATACGCGAATTACGATACACGACTGCCCGGCAATGCTTAGTTACTTGTCTTGAGAGTAAATGGTTTTGTCAGGTATGATAAGCTTTGTGATTACTTCATATCAAAGGATCGTGTTGGCTTCATCCATATCGATGACTACTACTATTATCTATGCCCACCTTCCAAGGAATGTAATAAACGTACCCGGATGGGGAGGAGGAGGAGGCGTGCTGTTTGCCTACTTGTGTATGATTTCGGCTACACAGAATCAACATTTGCAAGCAGTAGCTCCTACAGTGTAGCCGATAGATTTCAGGCCCTGAGGGTTATAGCAATGACTTGTCAGGTTTTCAGAATTGCTTATTTGCCCCCCTTGACTTAATGCGACTTGTTGCGCGTTGTTTATCGAACCTACCTCTCTCTTCAGGTGCAGAAGCCCTCGGATTGGAGCCCAGCTGTTATATGATACTGGTACAGATAGCAGAGTCCCCTGGAGACGCTACTATTACGGCGGTGCGAGCTCCTCACGAAGGTGGTGGCAAATAAACGTGTACAACTGTTTTCGGTAAAATACACTTTCTAACCTGCTTGGTGTTCGCGTTCTGGGCAGCTGTGTGCTGATATGTTTTTCATTGTCTCATTAAATAGGGGATACACCGACTGAGGGATCTGGGTAAATATGATATTCTCTGGTCCAATAGCAAGTAGGCTGCGGCTTCGGAAGGCATCTGGGAAATGGGAATGGAACGTGTCTTCAACGCCCAGCTTTTTGTAGTCTCAACGGGCTTCGTTGCTGTACTTTTGCTATATTCGGATTGACCTGTTTGAATTTAAAGGTCTTGCTCTTAACTGCTTACTAGTCTACAAAGTAGTTTTTTATGACTGCTTTTTTTTCGAGTAAAGTTGACGGTGGATCCGTGGCTATCTCACCCATATCATCATCAATGTCGCCCGCCGCTGCAAGAAGCCATCACGACTACGCACCGACTCTTAATGAAAATAACGATATCGAAGATACCAAGCAGAAGGGGAGCAGCAGCAGTGCTAGCAGCAGAATGCGCTGCTCCAGTACAGCCTTATATCGGCTATATGTCACAGTCATTGTAATACTTATGGGCCCATTAAACTGCACTCGCCTTCATTTGGATACCGTACCGTTCCCTCGTCGAGATCTTGAGCATTGTCTCGTCTTAATCATCATACGGTCTGGTTCGTATCTTAGTGCGTCTGAACCCGGTATTTGCCCGGATGTAGCGATATACCGGCGGTATATAGCGTCTCGAAAGCTATTAACCTTGCACAGCAGGCAGTAGGAGTGGAACTGAAGTTCTGTATAGCCTGTAACTCTTTGCCAGTAAAGCCTCTTCTTCCTATAATTTTTGCAGCTTTTTCTAATTCAGCCTTTTGCCTTTTCAGATACTTCTCTATTGCGGACTCAATGCTACAATGGGGCTGTTCAATCGGTGGGCGTTGGGTAAGATCTACGACTCTCCGCCCTCTATGAAGGATCTTTTCAGGTGTGCATGGTTTTCATTTTCCGTTAATTCTTACCGGTGCTAATATGGTAGCGATGGTTGCCACCATAGGGCCAGTCGTAGCGTGCTGGCCGTCGATGAGGCGCCAGGTAAGAGGAGCTCTCCGGAGGTTTGTTACGTGACATCGATGACTACTATACCAGTGGGGAGGCATCGGGTCCAATGACATAGTCATATCAATGCTTCGTTAAGCATACTGTGATGGCCGTGGAACTGGTGCTATCTAATCGTCACTGACCTTTACTCTCTTACCAGTAAAATAGTTTTACTGATTCCCTGTCGATTGATATCTTTTTATTATCTAAGGGGGAGTCTAGTGTCCCCAAGGATGCTGGCACGATGCCGGTTTTGTTTAGGTATCAACCCACCTTAAAAAGCACATATGGTCAGTGTGTGCGGTGTCCATCCTTAACGGTGTTCAACTAGCCCTCAACAACGCCAGTCTCGTTAGGATAGAACTATCCATGAACCAAGTACTACTCGTACCGGCCCACCAGCATCGCATCAGTTCCCTCAGATCATCCGCTCAGCGTCCCCTGTTGTTATCGCCGTCCTTGGGCGGTTTATACTTCATACACCTCCGTCTACTGCACTGCAAAAGGTGTCTTTGCTGCTACTTACCTTGGGCGTGGCTTTGACAGTTCGCACGCCAACAGGCTTCAATTCTGCTAGTGTATGCCTCTAAATGGGTTGCCTATGATACTGTCTTGCTTCCGTCAGGTTCACGTTGGTATTATCCAATGCATTTTGGGAACGGTTTTGTTATCTTTCCAAATGGTTTTGTCACAGCGTCTCCTCGGCCCTGGCACCCGAATACACCCCCTCCTTCTGACCTTATACACCGCAGCCGTCGCCTGTGTCACTTTGGTCCCTGTGGCCATCTGGGCCGAGGGCTGGGACTTCGCCACTTACTTCCAAGAGCGCCCTGGAGAGACCGTCATGGTGATGGCTGTGGGGTGCTCATGCTCTGTGGTCTACAGTATCATCGTTTTCACCATGATCAAGGTGGTCTCTGCCACCGGAACGGCGATAGTCGGCAACGTTCAGCTTGTGGTACTGCTGGGCTTAGCTGAGATGCTACTCGATGAAATGAAGGGTTGGTCGGCCCGCCAGTTCATGGGCGTTCTCTCCACTATTCTGGGCGCAGCTGTGTGGACGTATTGCAAAATCAAGAAGCCCTCTCGAGCGACTAATGAGTATCAAACCGTTTCACAGGTCGATCTGGAGACAGGCAACACAGCAGCGAGTAGCAGTACGACTCTAGGTGAAGTTCAGTCTACTGCTGTGCCGCGCACGGGGAACTCCGGGCCGACAAAGGAATGAATAATGATGATGCACACTGTATTTTTTACACTCCGGTTCTTCGGATGTCATTTTCTGCTTGTCCATTCACCACGGGCTCCGCGCCTCTTCTTGTGCTTGCTCAACCATCACTCGTACCATTGAGATCTGTTCTGCTGCTGCCCTTCCTGTTTTCTGCTGTGTTTGTCAATAGTTCTTCCTCCTGTGGGTGGCAGTTCCTTGGTTATTAGATGACAGTCTCTCCAGGGCCGGTATCGATACCGCTGCGATGTCCTTCGAGAAGGGAGATACTGCGACAGTTAAAGAAGTTCTTCACCGATACCAACACTGCATGGTTGAACCGGAAGTGAGTTGACATCGCTGATCGTCATCATCTGTCTGTGGTCCGCAGGGACAAAGTTGAGCCCCCCGAGGAGGATGAAGTGGTAGTTCTCGAGCCAATAGAGACTGGTGGGTCAGACAGCTGGGGTCCCTTCAGGCCAACTTGCTCAGGCTCAACCAGGGCCAAAGCTCCTGGGCAGGGTGAAAGCGGCTGTGCAGACGGCAAACCTTCGGTGGCTTCGAAGAAGCTTCTGCATCCAGTAAGTCAAGATCGGCGTGCGGCGCTCCAGGAGTCGGGCAGGGGTACCTCATCGCTGCGAACTGCGTCACTGACGAGATAACAATTAGTGAAGACAGGAAGCCGGCACCCGCCAACACGCCCGTCTGGCCTCTGATCCACCGCCAATTCCGCCCGCCTGTGTGTAAGTGCTCGGATGACGTCGAGGACCTCTTAGACAGAATTGAAAGACTGAGGTGCTCCATCATAGTTGGCAAGCCGCCCACCCGATAGTGCTTGGCAGGCGGGATGGTCTTTTTTACTCGGCGGTGATTAACCTCGTCACAGCCAGAGCCGAGTGGCTATATGTCCAGACCGGGGGCAGGCACACAGCGAACGGCTTTCGGCCCGCCGCTGAAATACGGCAGGGCTCAGCCGCTCCGCCACTGACGCCGCTAGAGATGGTCAATGGCTGGGGGCTGCCGCCGATGAAGAAAAAACATCTCGGGCGAGCAATGCCGGCAGTTAACATAAACCCACAGGTCTTGATAGAATCCGGTCCCTCGTTTTCCGACGCCAGACTCGTCAGGAATTCCTGGAGATTCCAGAGATTCACGTTGTCCCTGAAAGCCCACGTGTTTCTTTGCCTGATGCTTGGTGCATTACCCTTGCTGTCGAGTACGAAACCCTCGCCTCGATCGGGTACAAGTCGCCACTGAGTCCTCATGCGGAAGTGTGAGTGCCTAGGCCGTCCTCGGGGGTGATAATATTTCCCCTCCAGTTACTTCACCACACAGCTGGTAGAAATTGCACTACTGTGGCGAGCGCAGCCGGGCGCTATAAAGGTGGGGGGTCTCTGAGTCGGGTGTCTGATCACGTCGGCGCAGGACAGCATTGACGAGGCGATCACCCGCGTTGTCTGGTCCCTGTGGCACATGTACTACCTCCGAGCCCAAACCGAAAAGAGAAACGGCAAGGAAGACCTAGTTGTCAGCAAGGTGCTGCCTCAAACCAACTAGTCTCGGCGAGTCCCGCGTAGATTATGGCTTCGCTTGGGTACGTCTGTTACCACCTTGGAGAGTTCTCCCTCGCCAGAGAGTGTTTCAAAAACGCTAAGATTTTAAGAATATCCTACAACACCAGACGCAAGACTGACACGCCCATGGTACACGATTGCGCAGGGAGTTGTCGTCTTTTGTGGAGCAGATTTGTCCACACGTTGCACTTTGGGGACATAACGAGGCTCTTGCGCTCTGCGCCATGGGGATGTACAGGAAAGCGTATAAATTGGCCTGGAGTGCCGCAGAGATAATGAATGTGAGCCGGACGGGCTGATAAGCACCTACGTTGAAACGCTAACGAAGCCCACGGATCTCCGGCTCGATCAGAAAACTCGAGGGCGAGACCACCCAGAGAGCGCACAGTGTCGCATGACTGTCGAGAGTCTGAACCAGCGACCAGATGTTGCCATGTAGGCCTGCAGCTGAAGCTGGGATGGTTTAGCGTGTCCGGCAGGTCCCTCAGTACGGGGGCGGACGTGTCGCCTAATGCGGCCATGAGAACTATTAAGAAGGCTGACAAACGGCCGAAGAATATTAAGTTGAATCGCAAACGGAAATGAAGCTGATGCACGCATGTCAACAGGATTTCCCACGTTGTTGCCTGGTCTATGGCCGTTGAGTTGATGCCTTGACCAGCGCCTGTACCAGCCCCACCGTCTCTGCCCGGTGATGAAACCGAACGCGGTGCCGTCGGGTATGTTGGAAGTCAATCACTGGCTGAACGAACTGAGGAGCCATCTAGGACCGCTGGACGAGGACATCGGTTTCGACGGTGAAGATAGGTGAGGCAAATACTTTCGGTGGTGCCGTATAGCTCTGTACTGTGACCGGAGTCCGCCTTCTATGCCGCCAGTTCAGCGTGTGCTATCCCAGTGTGACGGGGGCAGTTTCGCACTCGGTGCTGTATGCCTCAAACCAGTTGATGACTGGCATTCTTGTACGATGCATTTCTAAGGGATTGTATCGCCTTCGCGGTTTGATACTCCATCGATTCGATGCCGGTCTAAACTACATTGCATTCTTCAAGGCTTCTTCTGACTAACCCTGGTCTCGGCAGTCTGCTACTGCCGCCATTAATAACAGTTGAGGAAAGACTAGCTGCCAAGGCGAAGGCTAAGGGGACAGCGAAGAAGAAAGGAAAAGGGAAAAAAGCGAAGGCGAGCAAGGATGATGATCAGACGTACAACCTGCGTAGGAGCCGTGGATCGCCGTGGCACGATGGCCCTGCTCAGCTGTTGGCGTCTGGGGGTACCATGAAAAACTCCCCGAGAAAGCAAAGATACCTGTACCAATTCAATACATGCGAGACAGTGTCCGAGTTTTGGTGAGCCGAACCGGCTTTACCTCGTCATAGTTTGCCCTCGACGAAGAACTGTAAGTTCTAGGCGGCCGCGGAGGAAGAGTATCCGGAGGGGCCAGCATCGCAGACCAACCCATCCAGCAGCAGCAGCTCGGTCAGCCACGGTGTGATAGTGGTCATCGATGAGCCTTGGGAGCCTCCACCGTGCGAGTGTTCGGAAGACGTCGAGGACCTCATTGATCGAATCGGCGTACTGAGGTGACCAGGTGTACCGTGCTGTAGGGTATACTCACGTGCTGGATAGACGAGAGCGCAAGTATCGGGAAGCAGCGACGACACTGATGCATGCACGAGCGGAGTGGTGCGCAGTGGCCTCAGCCGGCCAGTACATTGCGAGCGGATTCGCATCCAATAATGAAGCAGCTGGTCAGAGTGTCTCTCTGGAGAAGGACGTAGCTCGCCCAATGAGCCGCGATGAGGATTTCGCCCGTCCCCTAGGAGACTTCATCCCCTTACCGGTGCGGTCCGAGTTGGTTTGCTGTGCCGGTCTTCTGTCCGGCGGTTTTCTATCAGGTGGGTGCGCCGCCAGCGTATACAGTTGTGCCGCTGGATACCCTCCAACTCCCAAACGACTGGACCATGCTCCTGTCCGAGGACATAGAGAAAATGGCGAGCGCTCGTCGGCTCTCTCCGATACCGGTGGCCGCTGAGATGTAGACCCAGTCCGTCGTTTATTCTCCTCTCTACTCCCCAGTTACTTCGCATGCGAGCTCGCCTCTTTGGCGATAGCCTCGTGCTCACCCGAATGCTGCGACAAGGTGATGCTGTGACCGCGTTGTAGTGGAGGCGGATTCCGCAGGACTCTGTCTACGGGACAGCCCTGAGGCTAGTGTGGTCCATTGGCTGTGTCTTGAGCTTCTGGGCCAATCTAGACGACCCTGCCAACTTCCCTCTGAATGGCCAGGTTGGGTTGCCTGCTCCGACATTTCCTATGATTCTGCCTCCCTAGGTATGGTCCTCCCTAGGGTATGTGGCCTTTAGATTGGGCCACTACGACATTGCAGCGCATTCCTACCTAGAGGCAAGGGACTGTAGGGAGGCCTATTCCCTGTACAAGAGCCGAGAGAACAAAGTCTGACGGCGAATCTCTCGGTGACGCATGGCAGCTCGACGAGCTCAGGTCTGCCCTCACACCGCTACAGCGTACCACAACATCGGCGTCTGCTTCATGGAGCTGGGCCGGGATCGGGAGGCCTTTGCCTTTTTAAGCGTCGCCATGGAGGCATTATCGGTGAGCCAGTGGGTAGTCTGTGATCACCGCGAGCTGTTGACAGGTCTCTATCGGGGATTTCCACCCACGAACGCGGATCTGCTTGCGCAACTTGCATGCTCTTCGGGACAGAGGAGGCGCTCTCAAGTAGCCCGACAGTCTCCACGTCGGCAATCCCGACTCAGGGCACTAACGGGCTTGGAGACTCCACACGTGATTCGGTACCGAGTGGAGGACACAGTCCAGTCGGGCCCAACTACGAGGAAGGCGGGGAGGAGGAAGAAAAAGAATAAAGCATGATTGATGAATTAAATGCTCCCTGCTTTTCAATGCCGTACTTGCTATCTCGAAACTGAGTTGTTCAATTAGCCCTCTTCGCTGCAGCGCCTTTAATTCGCGTCACTCCCTCTTTTTTCCAATCTCGGAAATGAGTGCAACTTTCGACCCGTCCCCGACCAACAGCAGCAGCAGGTATGTTTCTGACCCTGCCGCTGGCCCTGAGAGGAAGTACTCGTCTGACTCTAGCCGGGCGGCGAGTGTGGCCAAGAGACCCTACCCGCAGACAGACTTCAGCGACCCCAACCTGGCCGTCAGAACCCTCATGGTGTTTCGATTCCCGCGAGAGGCTCAGGAAGTTGACCTGGGTAGGCCACTCGAGAGTTGTCGAAACTGAAACTAAGCCTCTTCAGCCTGCCGATTCGGCCGTTTCGGACCCCTGGAGCACGTGAAGGTCGTCTACGATCCGGTTACGCATCTGCCGCGTTGCTATGGGTTTGTCCGCTTTGTCCATCGATCACATGCATTGGAAGCTTACCACGCCTGCGAGGAGCGCAAGATCTCAATGGATGACCCTTTCGGACGAACATGTGGGGCAACTTAATTGTGCGCTTGCAGTACAGTTGCCTTTAGGGTTCTTCGAGGTTAAGTGGGCCCGGAACGCGAGAGCGGCCGGCGAGATCCCCAGGGGACCGACGGAGCCACAGAGCGGTTACAACGGCTACCCCGAGAATCAGGAGAACGCTCCCATGGGAGTCCCAGGCATCCCGCCGCCGCCTCCGCCTCCCACCATCCACGACTCGTGAGTCTCCGATACTCGGCTTGAGTTGATTTGCCTCTCAGGATTGCTCCGCCGCTTTTGAGTGACGCATCGGATGAGATCGGCCCGCCCGGCCTGTCACCATCGGCGATCGAACCGGCCCTGCTGGAGCTAGCCAGCTACGAGGAGGACACTAGTCCGGTAACTCAACCCACCGCAGAGTTTGGTCTAGGGATTTCCAGATGATGTCCTCGGAGGAAGCGCGGGAGCTGTTGAGACAGCTCGAGAATGCCCAGCAGTCGGATGTCAGCATCGCTGCTGCCTCCCGAGGCGAGATGATCTCTCCCTTTGAAGTGCCCGATATTGTGAGCCGAGTTCGACGGTGTCGCGTGGATAGAGCTGACCAGATTCCCCAGCCTCCAACGATCGACTACCTCCTAGACATGACATCAGAGGCTGAGGACGTGGCAACCTCTCAAGCGGCAGCCGCGGCTGCAGCAGCTGCACTGGCTTCCAAGACGGAACACACTTCACAGGACGACCTGGCTCTCCTTATGGAGACAGTTTTCAAGGTAGGAGTCCGCGAAACTGCTACCGGTTCCTCGTGGTTCATGCACCGCCAGGATATTGTTCTCATTTTAGACAGTGCGTCGTAGCGCCTTAGAAAGGCTGCGTAAAGGAGGAGATGCCTCTCCGAGTACTAGATGTGGAAGCTCAACCTCAAGAACTGGAGAGGCCATGGACGGTTCGACGAAGGCAGCCCGAGTGAGTACTCATCAGCACAGAGGTCCGTACGCTGCTTTGTGTTCAGGCCAATTCGGAGTCGTCACTCGAACCCCCCACGCGGATGGCGGCGTCAGAAGCGCCATCGAGCATCTCTGCCATATGATGAGATGGTATTATTTTGTCCCGTTCAATGTGAATGATGGTGACTGCCCGACGACAGCAGTAGTGTGGCACTTTCTGTAACCTAAACATGCCTAGCAGAGTTACTCTTTATATTGTCCTAATCCTCCTCCAACACTGCCAGTGTGAGCAATCTCTATCGCGTACTTTCTACCGTCCGCTACTATAGTTATGATGATGACGATGCTCCAGTGTCGCAGTAGATATAGTTAGATACCATTTTTTGTTATATGCATGCTTTCGTAAAGAGTCATGATCGTTGTTGTGATATGAGTGTTCCTTGGTTGCAAGTATGGCTGCGACTTAAGGAGGCTTAGAAGATTCCTTTAGCCCAATAGGGTTGTTTCTTTTAGCAGTAGTATTACTATAAACATCAGTGGCGAGACAGTTATTCTCTGAAAGGTGGTGGTCATGGTGGTAGTAGTTCACTCATTGAAGGTATATCCATTCCTCGTTCTATTCAGCCAATGGGGCAACGTCATCGTAGTTGGTCGCGCTGTACGTCCTCCTAAGTGTCATCATTACTACTACGTCTTGAGACTTGGTACTTCTGACGATCATTATATGTAGTTTTGTCATTATCATCAGCGTGCATGCAATAATCAAAAGACTTGAGTTTAACAGTATTATCGTACTGATACAAATAACGCAATAACTCTCACTTCAACACGTTACGAGTGCTGCCGTTTCGACGGTCTCTGTGCATTCCAAAAATTACGACCAGCTTCCCGAACAAGATTCCAGAATTCAGTGTAGGGCTTCCGGCCCGACGAATCGTTCGCGAGATCTCTCATGCATTCACCCCAGCAGCTCACAGCTGCGCCGAGGACTAAGTGCTCCTTCGAAGGATCGACGAGGCGTCCATTAGGCCCTGCCGATTGAGATCCACTGCGGTAGGCGTCGAAATTGCGTATAGCTTGGACTGTCGGCTGAAACTTGGCATCGAGATAGAGCCTGCTTAAGCACATGTTGATGGCTTTGAAGCCCTTGCTGACGACATCTTCTAGCAAGATTCGACCATCCATTTCGAATGACTTCCATACAGTAACGATATCATCACGCTCGACGCCGCCGACCAGTAGAGACTCTTCCCATCGCAGGTCGTGCCAGGCCGAACCCTTCCGCTTGTAGTTCTTCAGCCTAGTTTCGAACTCTCGCTGTGCTCGTCGATTGGACACCTCGTCCCCTCCAAGGTGCAATCCCAGAGGCAACTCTGCACGCAGCGGGCTATCCGGCGAGAACTCCTCGAGCTCAGTCAAGACAGTCGATAGAAGCTTCCACATCGTCTCGTCACTGGGGTTCAAATAGTCATCGGTAACATGCTCTGGATGCGATGCTTTCCATGCGCCGGCGTGGCCGGGAAGATCGATCTCCAAGAGTAGCTGGACTCCCAAGACAGCGGACGTTTCGCCAAGGTCTTTCAGCTCGTCTTTGGTGTAGTACCCCTTCACCGAACCATCTCTGTTGCACGCGCTTTGACTTGCGTGAGCAAGCTCTGGTGCGGAGGCCAGTTCGATGCCGAAGCATTGATGATCAGTTATGTGCAAGTGGAGTACATTCAAACCGGCCTGTCGTGAGATAAATTCAATTATCCGCTTAAGGTCATCCACGGAAAGAAAGACGTGAGAAATATCAAGGAGGAGGCCCCGATAAGCCAGCGACCGCGGAGCTGTCGCCTCTAGAGCGAAACGCCGGGCTTGTCCACAAACAGCGTCGATTGCCCCAAAAGCTCCTTGGATGCCGTGAGCTGTGGCCTCCGCCTCTCCACTAGGCAATCGGTATATATCGAACTGCTCGTTGATCACATCAAAGGAATTGCCAGATAGCTCTAGTTTGATATCTAACTGATGCTGTTGATTCAAGCAGCTCGCGTCATAGCGTCGGCGAAGAAGCGCCATTTGGTCCGGTGAGCATGCTGGGCAGCAAAGCGGATCATTACGGGGTTTCGAACGAGAATGCTCGTTGCGCGGTTCCCTGACGTGGTGCAGCAGTAGAATGCTCCACAGCACGACACCAGCAATGGCCATAATAATGATGTACCGAATTCTTACGATCTTCCACATTTTTGGCAAGTTCAAACTGTTTTGCAGCGGTATTATGTTCAGTTACGAACACGAGGCCAATGAAGGGGAAACAAGTAACAACTGTTATAGTCACAAAAATCAGTGTACGTTTGAATGGATATGAATTCATACAGTCCTTGGCAGCTCTCGAGAGGGGAGGAACTCGGTTTGAGCATATTGCCGGCTCATACCGAGCGCTTGCTGCCTTACCTGCCAACAGGCACTTAAACTCAGGCGAAATGACAATCGTTTACTCGTATTGTGAGAGCTGCTGCATGGTGGCATCTGCCGTGGTTACTCCTACCATCGGGGCAAGTACATAGGCATTGGATAACATTGCCTGTTCTGTCATCTAACTGAACCTGACGCGAGAAAGGCGTCACAGCGTCACAACAACATCTTACTTCCACGGTGTTGAATTCACTGGTTGCTGACCAAATACACGCCTCGGCCAGCGGACGGGTCGCTTGGATCTTCCCATAAGCCGCTTCGAGGGCAACGCCAAGGCGCCAGCGATCAGGATCGAACCGGACGCGCTTGGCATGTGGAGTTGGTATCTGAAAGGGGTCAGAAGAGGTCCAGTTGCCACAGATCCATGGTCACAACGATGCCCCTCTGTGTAGAGGGATATGAGAAACTCGCATGGTCGGGAACCCCAGAGAGCCATGCCAGTGTGGCTGACAATACTGCGTACCTCTGCTATTTCTTTGAGCGCGTCCTTGTCCAGTCTGATAATCTTGCCATGGTCTTGCACCCAATCCAACCACGCTCTCCAAGGACGGGAGGCGTGCAGGGTTTCTCCATCGCCAATCACCACAACCTATGTAGCAGCGCGAACTGCTAGAGCAGCGGTCTACGGCCAACTTACTCCATAACGTGCTCGAGTGAGCATCACATTAACGCGACGATAGTCGTTAAGAAATCCAACCGACAACTCCGGGTTGCTTCGGACCTGTCATTGCTGAGTGCTCGGAGGGAACCAGCAGATAGCCTCACAGCTGAAAAGACGATCCAAGAACGTTCGCTTCCTTGAAAGGCGTCAACTGAGTCGATGGTCGGATCCGGACCGGACTTCGATGTCATCGATCTGAGAAACAAAGTCACTAGTCGACATTCGAGGCGGGTACCTCCGAGATATTCTATCTGCATAGGCGCCCTCCACGATGTTCGCTGATAAGAGATGCAGTTGGCGCCGAATATATGTCCTTTGTGCGGCATAGGGGGTGACAACTCCCACCTGAGATGGTTCAAATCTCCTCCGTCACGTCGGCATTGCTCACATCTGCGTCCCTGGCCCCTGAGGCTAGGAGTGAGTCCACCATCAGTGCCACGGCGTCAGCCTCCTGAGCGTTGTAGTAGCTATCGCAGCCTTTGTCGAATGCCTCTCGAGTGGCACCTAAAGAGAAACTGCGCGGTTCACTCAGTTGCGGCCCACCTCCGGTATCGACAAAGATGACACGGTCTCCGTTGTCCGAGGCGACCCGACTGTGAAATATGTCTGGCAAGGGGAGAGCTGGCCAAGCCTTCGAGCGCCAGCTCGGATGACAGGTTAGCTGGTCGTCGTAGAAGTGCCGGCTTGAAAAGGCTGCCACTTCGGGATGCATCCGAAACTGCTCCGATAGAAACTTGGGCGCAATCAACCTGAAAATGAGGATTAACCTGTGCCTTACTGGAAGCTGGACAATTGATGGAGTGAATTTCACTCAGTGAAAGGTACAAGCCACGGGCAAATCTCCGCGCCATCGCTTGATCAGGTATGGCTTACTCGGAGGCGAGAAGCTCATCAAATAGACTGAGGCCACCACTGACCGCTGATAACTGTCGATCGTCACCCAGTAGGACAACCTGCTCGGCTCCCTGGAGGAGAGGAAGTGTGAAGTGGGAACACGGCAATGGTGGTGCTTACCTGCATGATCGGCAGAAGGGTACCTGCTACGGTAAGCTGACTGGCCTCGTCCACGATAACACGAGTCAGCTTTCTGTCAGCAACTAGCGCAGCGCTATAGACTGTCTCTACGTATACGGTGCCAGGCTTGGTAGTATCTGAAGTTGTCTTTGCGCCGGGGAGTTCCTCCGCGCTCACCTCGCTCCATACGCCGCCTCGTGGTCTCACCATAGTCACCGATATAAGCTGGTACGGCTGTCACGGTGATGCCCTCGGCCTCGAGTTGGGTGTGGAGCAGGGCCCTCGCGGCATGGGTTCCAGCACACACCATTATGGGAAACTCAGGATTGGTCCTGCAAGAGAGGGGACGTGAAAAACAGCAGGCGTGGGAATTGAACCTCAGCCAGTGCTTGACGATGGCCACCACAGCGAAGGTCTTGCCGGTGCCTGGGGGGCCTTGGATAAGAGTGCAGCGGGAGGCCACAGCCGCCCTGACCGCGGATTTCTGGGACTCTGCGAGGGTCCTTAAATCCTCGTTGGAGGGCTAAGTAAGCGATTAGGCTGCAGTAGGGCATGGGAAGACAGCGACCCTTACCTCGGGAATCCAGGCTATCCTCTCCTCAGCGGCCTGTGGATGGCCTTCCAGCAGCAACCGACGAACGAAGGGAGATTGTCGGGTAGGATCGTTGGCGCACAGGGCAAACACTGCCGAGAGCACTCGACTAGTAATCTGAGCTCCTCACCATTCTGCAGCTGCATTGGCCACGTAGCTGCCTACCTGCGGTATGTTGGCGGTCACGGGAGCGCAGAGCCAGTCAACCCGTCCGTCGTCTAGGGCCGCCTTGAAAACCGACACTGGAGTTGTCGCCACTCTCGCGTCTTCTCCATCAGAGCTTAGGAGTTCCGCCAAGGCACCCGAGGAGGCTGGAAATACCTAAGCGTCTGTGCTCTAGGCAATGACACCCCCGCTACCTTGAGGCGCAGCTCTCCGAGACTGCCACTCTGCGCTACTCGTGTCACCTTGCCAAGCCAGAGCTCATCGGTGGGGAACTGAACTGGGGGCTGCGGATGAGGTCTTCGCCCAGAGCTCTGGCATTTGCACTTCAGACGAGTTGCGCCTGCGATGAGGGAGATATGTACGCAGGAGCGGAGGTAGCCGTCACCCTTGAGGTGCTCGCCAGCGTTGACTTTGAGCTCGGACTGCCCGCAGGCAGCACAGTTGACGGTGATGGTCTGTTGCTGCAGTGGAGTGTTAGTATGGATTCGCAGTCGTGGATACGCCAAGTACTCCGTATCAGCCTTGTAGGCTTGGGAACACTGAAAGGGGCAAAGTTGGAGAGAGAGCGGTAGTATAAAATAACAATTTGAGTTCACGAAAAGCATAATGGTTTTCGGTATGCTAGTAACAATGGTAGACATTCCACGGGAGATCCAGACGGCATTCTACAGTATCTTATAATTCGCTGTAGATATCGGTACTGCGTTGAATGACACTAGAAAGAGCGACAGATGAATGCTCGGCTTGATTTCGGCGACTTCCGAAACGACCACGGTTACAACAAAAACGGGGAAGGCCGTCTCTGTGTTGCCAGTTAGATTGAGAGGAGCATGTGAGCAAATCGCAGTAAAAAGGGAGATAAGCGAGCTTAACTGAATCGGTAAAGTCCAGGGTGGTGAGCTGATCTGGATGGGCTTTGCCGATGAGGAACACATCGCCTCTAGCATAGCTCCACATGCGGCTGTCGTCTAAGTAGTGTGAAGAGCTGTACCGTCCTTGGCCCATATCCAGCAGGAAACGGACTTCAGAGGTAGAAGTGAGGACGTCTTGAAGGACCACCTGAAAGATGTGACTTACGACACTTGAAAAACAGGCTCAACTCAGTCGGTAAGGCAACAGTCAGAGCTGCATGCCGCAGTTGATAAAGAGACATGAGCTCCACAACCAGCTGCGCTGGGTCATACTAATAGACCATTATTCATTCGCTGAGCGCCCAAAAGTCTACGTGGCCGTCTGCTCGCACACGTTGGGAGACTCATCACGGATGGGCCGTCAGTTCACGGCCTAACTTTCTTACGTTAATCTTGAGTTCTCGTTTGAAGTTGACGTATGCATCCGCTATAGCATCGGCCTGTTCCCGAACAATGGCGACTGCTTGGTTGTGGAAGAACCTGGAAGTCCACCTAGCAGTTCCTATACGACTGTAAGGTGAGTTGAATCCGATAACAATTACGCAGTACGCATCTTCTAGACTGCAGATCCCTCGCATCATTAATTCGAGTTGTGCGCAACGCGTGAGTGCCGCAGGCAAAGCTAGGCCAATAACGGGTGGGAGTTTCTCCCTGAGACACCTAATTGGGGTCAGGGGCGATCTATAGGCATACCGTAAAGCTTCACATGGTGTCTAGAGACCTTAACGGTTTTACACTGTAAGAGCGCAAGCAAGGAAGATTTGACGACGGTTGAGGTTGTCTTACTTGGCTGCTCTAAAATCACCGCTGAAGCTGCTATCGGTGAGATGAAGGTGTTGAATGACTCTGTCCATCATTATACGGGATAGTCTTGGTTGAAGACAACAGATCTGGAGGAAGTAGCAGAAAGCCAACGGGGACAGGCTTGGCGATTCGGGAGCTTTCTTTCCGACAGGTGCTGAGAGTTGTACGGTCATACGAACTGGACAAGAAGCGTCACCTAATAAAGTTGTGGCCACGTGGTCGGGGTCGAAGTCGGCATCCACCGCGGTCTCCCTGTTCAGCTGCGATAGCCTCCGTTTGAGGCAGGAAAGCCACTGATAGCGAGACTGGTCGAGTGCAGGCATATTCCCTACTCTTCGATCGCTGTCCCTGCTCTCCAAGCCCAAGTCCCGAATCCGGCCGAGCAGCTCCTCCGAGCTCCTTCCTTCCAGAATGGCTTCCCCTCGGGATGCTCGACGAAGGGAACGATCAATCAACTGGGAGACGCTAGTTGTGGCCACCCATGCTGGCAGGGCCCTGACAGCAGCGTGCGGTCGGCATTCACTGGCGGAGTACTTCATGGTATCCCCACAGATCTGGACGAGCCTAGTATCCTCCTCGGTTGTCCATGGCCGTGTTGAAAAGTACCTTCTCGACACGTTCCACAAATAAGGCCTCAGAACTGTTATTGGCCGAGTGTATCGCGTAAGGGTGGTCATTGAATTAAAAACCAATACATCCTGTGCCGCGCTGGTTTCCTGGTGACTTTAATAACACTACAGTCCGGCAAGGATCACAGAAACCGGTTCACATTGCCACATGCAAGCTAATCTACGAACCATATCCGAGGTGCTCGACAGTTCTCTATCTTCCCCCTGTAGGCATTCTTGTGGTCATCGTAACCTGCTATGCCTATCTTGGGGAACTGCACTTGACCGTCCTTCCATACCTGAGGGACGGGCCCTGATAATCTACACCATCTACCGGTCGAGTTAAGGCATCTTCAATCAATTCGAAAACTTTTCACGATCTTTAAATCGAGACAAAACCTCAAGTGGACCGAGGAATGTGTAGTAAGGTCAGAAAACTAGGGTCGTTGAATAAATGAATCTGGCACTCAGGATCAGTTTCAAAACCCCTTTGTACACGTACAGAACGACCTAGCATCGATTCTGGATCCCAGAACTCACTTAATAAACAAGGGCACTGTTTCCACCGTGCCAGGTGGAAATATGGACTTGAAACAAGGCGCATGAATTCGAGAAATTTATGTACCAGGAACAAAGAGAGAAGGACACGAGAAGCGCTGTGAAGCTCAACAGGGACCGGTGTTCCAAACCATCCCCGTTCCATTACCATTCGTCCTCTCCTAATGGCTGTCTTATACTTCCGTCGAACATTAAGGCGGTTGTAAAAACGCCATATGACAGACTTTGAGAGATGAATCTTCCACCGCTGCTGCCCAGCAGCGAACGGATTTGCTATTGCTCTCGTTGGGGCTGCATGCTGACTCAAGCTGGCAAGAGACGAAAGCATAGGGAAAGAGGGAACTGAAGCATATGAGTTACAACGAGAAAACCACTTAAAGTTGCAAATCGGGTAAAGTGAAGGTAAACTTCCCATTGGAAAAGCCACACTGTGGTCGGGTTGATTGCGCACATAGACTTGGTACTGGCCTACAGTATAATCAATGCTTTGATCAACCTGTTTTATAGGAGTTACCGAAGGACCTGATTTGAGTCGCCAGCCTTGAGGTTTGGATGCCAATTTCCCATGACACGGTCCCTTATAACCAAATAAGAACTGCCAACGCAAGACATCCAGACAGGAGATGAAGCAGATGGAAAGAATGTTTAATGAAAGTACGCCAATTCCCAACGGGACATGTTTCGTTTACCGAACCCGTGCTGCAAAGACCGACGGAGAAGGAAACAATCGAGAGCAAAACCGTGATACACTGAAGCAGCCACTTTCCGGTGCTAATGTACCTATAATGCAGCGGCTCAACTATGAAAGTTAAGCAGGGTCGAGATGGAGCGGCTTCGGTCACTAATTCGTATTTGTATTCGAGCGTCAATCGCTGCATCTTACTTCACGAAAGTATGCCCGGCCAATGTGATATAATATTAGCATTGATAATAGCTGTATAATAACGCAGTTTTTTCACACGCTCTCCTTCTTTCCCCACTCGCACATTAGCCTGTCATGCTGTCCGTCTGACAGCACTCTTACTACTCAACCACTTGGGAGGGTCGCCGTCCATTTGTCAATCTCATCTACTACTCTCACCATCCCACATTCGCGCTCTTGGAGATTCCCGTCGTGCACTACTAATTCTACATTTTTCTATTCTTTCAGTTTTCTTCCGTCACCACTGCTACAACACACGCCAAAAATAAGACTCCGATGCCGAGGCATTACGCCTGCAATCTAGGCATCAACACTCACTAATGCCTACCTCCTCGCGATATACTGTCAGGGTGCACTGTCTACAACTGCATTACCAACAAACACTCCTGGCCTCACAGGTCTCAGTTTTTCGATTCCACCACGCAGCAAAGTGATTACCAATCTTGCAATATGCAGTAAATGTACAATCCCACTAGTTCTCTCCTCCTGTCTCCGTAATGAAGTTGACCTACTGCCGTCGTATGTTTATTATTATATGGTATTAGCTAATAACCAAAGTAATTGGTGGAAGTAAGCAGCCTATAGACTCTACACAGAGCATACCACCGGGAAGCTATGTCTCAAAATCTATAGATGGTAGCCTATCACACTGCATAGATTCAGTCCATATGAGAGTGACCTTTTGGAAGGATATATTGGGAGTTAGAGCTACTATCGATGATAAGCCTTTAATTGGTCATAGTGCTTTACATGAATGTACTCACAACGCAATGCGGAGGTTCAAAGACCGTTACTCGAAATGCTTCAAGATAGAAGCTCGAGAGGATAAGGCTATGCAGATGTTGCTCAAGAAATGTGGTTTGGATTATTCGCGGACCATGGACCATCCTATTATATGTTTACCAGTTAAATCGGAAGAGGAACCGCACTTATTCCTGAAGGTTGTGGAGAGTTCAACAACGAGTATAATAACCGCGTTGAGTCGGCAGATAGTGATGATCCCATCTCCTATTGAACCGCTACCGTACGTGGCTTCTATGGGACCAACAATACATGTACACATCGACAAGTGATAACGCCCACTGGGAGAGTGAAAGACGAGGAAGATTAAATATTAAAGCTAGTCAGTGATGCTTATTTTGAGGTAAGTAGAAGATCTACTTTGATCAGATGTTCTAAGACAGGTTCCCCTGAGTTATTGACGAATCATGGAAGATGGTAAAATGTTAAAATCGACGATGTAGTGGAGTGTCGGGAAATATATAAATTATGGGCGACACTAATGATGTTAACAGTGTTAAAGATTCAGAGTGTTGTTGTATATGTCGTTAATAAGACCGCACGCACTATTTGAGTTAACTCAGTCAATAAAACAGCCGTCATCACCAGACATGTCCACAAGTGGGCAGCGTGCTAGGTGCGCGAAATACCGATCGCTAAGATAATCGATCAGTTTGAATCCCACGATGCAAGACTTATACCTCCAGATTAGTGACCCCAACCGGGGTCATACGGAGCAACGGTCATACGGGAGCGACCGGCCCTAAGTATAGCCGGAATGAGCACGTCCAGATGCTTAAACGAGCCTTTGTGCATGCGTGCAAATGTAACCGCGCTCGCCCGGCACAGTGTTTGATGATGGTAGTGTTGTTGGACCATTGAGGGGTTGTTGACGTAAAATAAGATGGATCAGTTTTGTTAATAGACTCGAATGAACAGAATCTTCGGGGTTGGTAAGAAAAAGGAGGCCCCGCCGGCTCCTACTGGGCCTTCGCTAGCCGAGACAAGCGAACACTTGGACAGTCGTACCAGCTTGTTAGATAAGAAAATTAAACAGTGTGACGAGGAGCTTATTAAGTAGGGTACAAGGGGGTCTCTGAGAGGAGGATAAAATATCTTAGGTACAAGCAGCAGATGGCAACCAGGTCCGGCGCGGCTGGGGCTAAGCAAAGGGCTTTGGCGGTCCTTAAGAGGAAGAAGATGTATGAGGCTCAACGGGACCAGCTCATGAACACTCAGTTCAATGTGGACCAGGTAGAGGAGGGTATCTTTCGGAGCTACCCAAAGGTGGTTTTATCAGGCAGCGTTCACACAGGAGCAGATGCAAACGAATATTAACGTTGTTGAGTCGATGAAGGTTGCGAATCATGCAATGAAGGCCCAGATGAATCAGTTTAACATCGACCATGTTGAGGATGTCGTAGATGACATGGCGGTAGACTGGCCGGCCTCGGGAGTATCTTAGCTTGACTTTAGGATCTTATGATGGACCAGGATGAGATCAACGATATCCTCGGCAGGAACTACAACTTGCCCGAGGGATGCGATGATGTCTCACTGGAGGTCGAGTTCTCAATGTTGGAGGAGGAAGTGGCCATGGACAAGCAAAATGAGCTACTTGCGGTAATAGCACTCTGAGCTTAGTGGAATGCACTTGTTTCGGAGTTCAGGGCCCATCAGCTCCTACTTACTTGCCTACTACTTTACCAGGAAGCGAGCAGCAGGCAGCTCCAGCGCAGAGCTCTGCCGCTCATTCGGCACCGGTAGTAACTAGGGGTTGGACGGGAAGGGTATATCGCTCTCAGGTTGCTCTTGGGTCGACCAACAAACCTCAATAGACTTTATTTTGTATTGGCCCGCCCGAGCGCGAAGGCCTTAGTGTAATTTGATCCCTCATGCAACGCTTGCTGCACCTCAAGACGTTTGGAAAGCCGCCGCTGTCACAACTGATATAATTTCATTGCTACCCGATTCGAGGGTGTTGCGTTAAGTGGAGGAATGGGGAGTAGCGGTTATTGTTGCTGTTAGTGAGTTTTTCATCTTTCTGGCAGACTCTTTCAACAACATGGTAAGTCCGCTGGATTTCGGGTGAATCGGTTAGCGGTATATTGCATTTAGTCCGGACAAAACATTATGGAGTATAATGGTGGCAGTGTGATCGCCATGAAGGGAGAAGGCTGCGTTGGAATAGTAATATACACTTTACCGCGCGCCACGTAATGTTCTGTCAGGCCTGTGATCGAAGGTTTGGTGTTAACCAGCTACAGACTGTCTCTGCCAACATGGAGAAAGTGTATCCGATGACCACTCGGTGCCTGGTGGGCTTCCAGGGTCTGGCTACTGATTCTCAAACTCTGTAATACTCGGGTCTCAGCAGGGTATGGGTAACGTTCGGTGCTTTTGCCAGGGCACAGCTTTTGAAGTTCCGCTTGAAATTATACAAGTTGAAGGAAGACCGTGAGATGCCGTGTGATGTGGTGAGCCACTTGATGGCCACAATGCTCTATGAGAAGCGGTGGGCGGCAAGATTGAGCTGTTGGCTATAGCAAGTGTTTCTCGTAGATTCGGCCCCTATTTCTGTGAGCCTGTGATTGCTGGTCTTAAGAGCGATGGGGAGCCTTTCATCTCCTCGTTTGACCTCATCGGTAGGAGTCATTACCGTGGCGATGGCTCTTATATTTGTCGACCGTTAGGCACTGAGTCTACCGCTCCTGATTTCATTGTCTCTGGCACAGCAACAGAGCAGTTGATGGGAGTTGCGGAGAGCTTCTGGAGGGAAGGAATGGGCCCGGACGAGCTCGCTGAGGTAGCTGTGGGGAAGGCCTCATTTGTGGTATAATGCTGTACTACTTAGGTGCTCGGCCAGTCCCTCCTTTCTGGTATCGATCGCGATTGCCTCTCCGGGTGGGGTGGTGTTGTTTATATTCTCACAGATAAGGAGGTAGTAATGGAGTGGATGGTATTAGGGCTCAGGTATTATCACATTTCTTGTCAGTTAATCACTAAGACACTCAAGGGCAGAATGGATTAAGCGTAGTGATCCGTGGTCCCCTAGTACACCTGAATAGCGATGATTGGTTTCGTCTATATCCTCGGATTGTGTTGTCTCATGAGAACTCTGAATTTCGCATAGAGGGCTTCATGTGAGGGGAGTCTGTCAATACTGGGCAGTTCATAGAATGCAGCCTCGATGCCGTCTACTGGTAATTTGCCACGACGTGGATGCAGTAATCGGCGTGACGGGTGATTGGAGAGGCAGGTCTGAGGACGCCTCTATTGGAGGGGCCCTCTGGGCATTTGAAGAAGGCGAGAGGAGAGGCATCTCCATTTTGAATCCGCTTTCTCCCAGAATACCGGATGATTCCCCTTTAACATGAGGTAGTGATGGAAGATCGGGTCTGCAGTGACTGCAGAATTCATTACGTTATTCCACGGGGCTATGATATCGTTGTTTGGTGGGGTACCCCTACTGAGGGTGATTATGCGGGAACCCCTTATCAGGAATCTATGCGGTGTAAGCTGCAAACGCATTTTGGGAAAGCTCTACGGGTTAGAAGTTCGTGCGAACGGCGAAAATCTCTCCATTACTTAATACTTAACCGATTAGTTATTACGCGTGTTGCGAGGTTTCGATCGTATATCTGGTTGAGAAGAATCACCTCACACAAGATGGCCGCTTAGTTCGCTATCTCCGAGTCACAACTATTAACCCAAGACGTGCAGTGCAACACTAAACATCCATCAGTGGTACAGTACCCCATGCAGCGTCTTTCGGTTTTCACTTATAGTCCTAATACCGTATCTTCAGCATGTCTGCGGCTGGTATAGTTTCGGTATTCACCCTGTACCTGAAACAAGTTAAATTCCTGCATCAATTGTGGTATTGCCGTCTTACCTTTGATCTGCCGGCTGTAGGGTGTTGAGCGCTATCTTCTTGAGGCTTAGAAGCTGTAGTAGCAGAACCAGCAAAATAAATCCGGAGATTATTGTAAGAGCAGTTAATAAACCGAAGTAACTCTGTTCATCTCTTGGTTGTCTTAGCTGACTTCTTATCCTCGGAGCCTGAGTGCCTTCAGGCCGAATCTCCTTTGGCGATACCGAAGTTGAAGTGGGGATAGTATCCAACGTTATGCCGTCGAACAGGCCGGCTCTTGTAGTAAATGGGCTCTCAATGGAGAGCCCATCGAAAATGCCGGTTGTAGGAGTTGTAGGAGGACCTCTTTCCTCATTCACTCCACCAGGTGAGCTCATCTTTGCTGTCGTAGTATCTGTGAGCTCCAGAGACCCTGTTGTGAACGAGCCTTCGGCAAATAAGTGAAAGAAGCTAGGCGTTCCTGTGGGCGAGTCTTGACCGATCATACTGTTGGGGGTTGGTGTTGAAGTTGGCATTGGCTCCGACGCCTGGAGTTCTTGTAGAGAATCAGGAGCTTCAATCTCGATTTGATCGAAAAAACTCATCCCACAGACAAGGAGGTAGGGCATGAAAAATGGATATGTGAACCGCATTTTATAGAGTGGTGTGGAATTAAAATAGCTAAGACAGAGGAGTTTGATCTTGAAGCCCTTAGGTAAAACCAGATCTGACAAAACCAGGTTTCACTATTGCTTCGAGCTCCCATACAAGCGTTTGCAAATAGTTTCCAAGGTGGTCGGCAACCATTGATCGCAGACTGCTGCGCGTCTTGCATTTTGCATGAATGCACGAAGTCTGCATGGGCGAGTCGCGACTCGCCACGCTAACTATAGGCAGGCTTTCAGCGTTACATTGATAATATCGATATGTAGAGATTATATAGATATAGTATATTAAGAGTAATATATATTCTAATATATAGAGTATATAATATGGAGAGACCTATCAATTTGATATGTCCGCATGTTCCTGTTCTGGATAGGTCCTCGGCAGGAGAGTGCTTATATGATGTTCATGTGGTTTTTGTTATTCTAGCTGAAGATTTCAGTGGAAAGTCGCGAAATCTGACGGTCAAGAATTGAACGGGAGGGAGGAAGCTGCGCCACACTGAACGTGATGCGGATGTATATGGCACATGTACCCCTGTTGTTTGGGCTAGCATGGATTGGTTCATATAAGTGTTTTCCTCAGAAAGGCTTCCTGTGTTGTGTCTAGTTACAGATCGGGCCCGATAGATCTTGGAACCAATAAGATTTACCATGATTTCTTCGTAAATGTGACTACTAAGTTTCAGGTGATCATATCACGACGACATTCTTCCCATCCACGTGTATTCGAAGAAGCCCGTCGAGTCGCCCCATGGATAGCTCATCCTCAGTCGCTCAAGCCTCAAATGGTTGGAACTAAGGTGAGGAGACATTTGTTATCGCCTTACGCAGAAAATAACATATCCCTTCTCTTTAGACGATTTGAAAATTTTCGGGAGTACTATCTCAGGGCTAGGCATTCCTTGAACATATGAAATGGATTATTTTAATGATATTTCCTGAGTTTTTAGTATTTGAGTAGCTTTATTAAAGCTTCCAATCGAATAATCGGTTCACGATGTGACCTTACCCGACGGTTTGGTAAGTTTCCTACGTATATCTACTGAACGTTTTGATATCAATAATCTAACTTCAACAGACTTCAGCAACTGAAAGTTGAAATGTGAAAATTTGAACTGGTTAGTTCACAATGGAAAGGTCAATGTGATCATGGTGTATAATCGTCATATTCTTGATGTTGTTTTATTTCCTCATTATAAGGTACAAAACGGTGTCGTGGCTTCTTGGCAGAATTAAGCAATTCGTTTGCTTGCCAGTGGCAAGTTGCCACCCGTACTCAAAGTGGAGTCTGCCACGATGACATCTTTGCAGTAGGTTTCTGGGTCTGCCGTTCAATCACGCATATATCTGGTCCTCAGGTCCTTGGCCAATCATCGGTTTTCACTTCGATCGTGATTATCTCTTGGGTTGGGATGGTGTTGTTCATGTTCTCACCGATAAGGAGGTAGTTACCGGTTGGAAGGTATCAGTATATTTCTTGCTCCTAGGCAGTTCGTAAAAGTCAGTCGATCGCATCTGTAGGAAATTCGTTCTTACGCGAACGACCTAGCCGTGACGCTCTGCCTTTTGCATGGGCTGTGGCATTTGGGGGGATACGCGCGAGCGTGGGGTATGGGAACTACTCTCTGATGAGCGAAGCCGGGAGTTGGGCCATTCCCACTCGAGCCTGATTACCAACTAGAATATGGTTAACTTAGTATATGACGTAGTAGTTATAACGTGGTCGTGCAGCCGCTGCGGTTGCCATTCGTTACATTTGGCCTCTAGGTTCTAAGTGGTGACGGCTGGCAACTGCCATCTCTTCCTGGAGACGCGTATACCAGGCATACGGGAACATTTCATCAGTAATCTGTGCGGGGTAGCTCTGCGGACTAAAATTTCGTGAAAATAAAGGGATCAGGTATTACTTGTGCTGGCCGTATATACTCTGAGGGACTATACGGTATAGAAGTGATGTTCGGGAATAGCTAGGAATGTGCTCATCTATCCCTCGGTAGCATGCAATCATCACTCTCTGTGAGTGTAGTTGAATAATATTTATATTATTATATAGTCATATATTATATGAATAAAATTATTCATCGTATTCATCTAGCACGCTGTGTTCATTATCGCAATTTATTGCTCTACTGTCCTTGCATCGCGGTCAATTACCGTCAGTAATTAAGGGTGGCAATGTGGAAGGAGAAATAAAAATTGACTTGAAATCAAAGCAGAACGAGAATTACTGTAGGACATGAGGGCCCATATTAAGGAGCAATTATGACAATGTAAGAGTGATAAAGCAAATGTGTAACTCAGTCGGAAGTGTAGTAGTCACGAAACGGTCACTAGCAAGACGTTCGAGAAGCGCTTTGTGCATGCTCAGTGCACAAGAGACGAAAGGTAGAGGCTCGAACCGACCGCCGCCATGGTCCGAGTCCTAGTGTGAGAGCGATACTGAAACTAGAATATAGAATTATTTCCCTAAAGATATTATATAGATTCTGAGTTGAAGTAGCCCTCTCAGGAGCAGGTTTGCTTCAAAGAAGCCAAAGATTGCCGCCGAATTCCTCCATATTGCGAAAGGAATAATGCGCGGCGCGCGGTGCGCGCCGCCATTGAACAGTTGTGCCGGTCACCGCCAGTGCTTGCTCCGGATGCCAATACAGAGCCTACTGGGGTCCAGTTACTGGACGCCTATTAGGTGTTCTGGCACTGCGTGCTGTTGACCCAGACTGGGTCACCCAGTGCCAAATTGTGCCGTTGTGTCTCTATTTCTTAGGGAAATTTTCTCTCCACTAACGTCAACCAACCAGAAATCTTCCGGTTTCAGAAAATTACATGTACTACACTTAATGTAGCTTCCAGTGAAAACCTTCGAGCGTAGTATACGTTGTGCAATAACTACACTGTAATTGACAATTCTCAAAACTAGACACGGTTCCTACCACTTATATTAACCAGTACAACAGTTATCATGTAATCGGACATAAAATCTGTGACCTATTGTCCTATGACGGCCTCTGAGTGAGTTTCCGCCCCAGCTCCCTTGCCTACTTGGTATCTGAAAATAAATCTCAAACCTAATTCATTCAGAGGAAACTTCGCCAATTATCTCTTACCCTTGTTCCAAGTCTGTAGCTCGTTTTAGATGGGATCCGATAGCGATCTTCCTCAACATCCAAAACTGCAATAGCCCCACTGCCAAGAGTAACCCAACGATGATGACCAGAACAATGAGGATTCCGGTGTAGTCCTGGTAAAACCCAGACTGGCCCCGTTCATTGCTCATTCTGGGTGCATCGAACGCAGGCGTGGTCGTGCTCGTGTCATCAGCTGGATTGGTCTCATCAGGAATATGGATAGCCATGCTATCGAAGAGACCTGGCCTCGGTGTAGTGGGCCTTCCAGAGTTGACTGGATCAGTTGCGGAAGAGACTTCCAGCTGCAGCTGAGCGAGGCTACTCGGGTCTTCGACAGTGACGCCGTCAAAGAAGCTGGCCTCACCCAGAAAGGCGTAGGCACAAGACATTGCAAGCAAAGACCACATGTTAAGGTTTCGGATTTTAACTGAAATAGTCTCATCTAGTCTAATGTCCTTATATCGCCTAAAGGTAGTTTTCCGGTGGTCGCCGACTCTTGTGGACATTTCACCTAAATGCACGAAAACTGCACGAATGCGCGGTCGCGCGTGGAGCGTTGCAAGAAATATACAGTTAAACGTTCGCACGCCCGCTTGGAGGGGAAGTAGAGAGGCTAGCTGAGAAGATGGACTCGATCTGATGGATAGTCACAAAGCTGACCAAGTTAAACCCGACGTTACCTTAGGGAACTTCCCTATCTCAGCAGCCCAGTCGTAATAGGGCTGACCGCGGTTGGCTAACGCTAGAATCCTCTAAATGAGTCGTAAACGCTTCATATAAACCCAATAATAAGTCGTAGAATCTAATTCTTGTCTTAATGCCATTGAGACGCTACACGCGCAAAACACAGCGTTTTTTCACGCTAATGCACGTGCAAAAACACACGAAAGCACGCATTAGCGCTAGGCTCGTGGAAAGATGTGTAACAAGGAACTACCGTTGTAAGTTGGGAGTTGCAATTGGGAATCGAACTCAAGAGTCATGAGTCACGACCCTCTGCAGATCGAACCAAAACTATACCCTGCTCCGAGCAGGCTGCTCGACGAAGATGTAGATACATTTATTATACCACCAGCGCTGTGGCACAGTCTCGATGCCACAGGCTATGGCCCACAGCGGCTGTGACGTTTGTGTTACTCTGTTTTGCATGTACAGTAGGCTGCCTACTGTAGGCACATCTCGCGAAAAAACGGCGAGAAACTGTTGAAATAGCATTCCGAAAACTCGTAAATTCTCACTTCTCTATGTAACGATTTCTTTGTTAAACCATTACTCAGAGCCCAATTCGAATGGGCGCAGTGGGCGACCCAGTATTAGAAATCGCTCGGCGAGAGCTTCAAGGTGGTACCTTACTCCACTCGTAACTAATAATCAAATAATCGTAAACTAATAACAGTAATCAATATAAAGATATTCCCACTTCCGCAGATTCCGGCTGTCGGCGCTCTATATTTAATTGATTAATTCGGATTTCCATCATGGCAAGCGGCATGACAGCCGGCCCGGCGAGTTTGTCGGATTGTTTGCCATGGCTCAAAAATAATTTTTCATTAATAATTATAATTTCAAGAATAGTTCAATTCACGAATTATTCGTGAATCGAGTGCGGTGTACGGGACTCGTATGCCGCGAAATCTTTAGTTGGCAGGCCGCGTGATATTCCTGGTAACAATTCCTCACTGCGCATATGTTATACGCGAAGCGCAGTGCAGTCACTGCAAGGTGCAGTAGAAATTAGGTCAGCCTGTCGAAATCTCGTGGTTCTGGAGATTCACCGGCACATGTAGAAAGGTAACTAGGCAATGTCATAATATGCGCGGATGACTTTCACACCCGAGCTGGTACAGCCAATTCGTATTGCACTGACCATGATGGTCAGACCATCTCGATTGATAACTATTCATTACTATGAACGCGGGATATGCCTCTTCAGCGAATCAGTGTGGACATCACATTGTCATGGCTTCGTGGTAGGATTAAGTAATTCTTTTACTTGCCACCCATATTCCCAGTGGAGTCTTCCGCGATGATATCTTCTTTGCAGCCGGTTTCTAGATCCGCCGTTTTATCACGGATATACCTGAAATGGAGAAAGACAATAAACTCAGAACCCTTGACGGTTTCAGTTGTACCTCTGCTCCAAGTCCTTGGTGCATTTCACTTGTGTTGACTCACGCAAGCTTCTCTGCAGTATCCACGTCTGCAATAACCCCACCAATTGCAGTAGCCCCAGGATTACCACCACAACTACTAGGATAATAGAGTAATCATTAGAGGTTCCCAGATGGCTCCTAGTAGCGGATACCGCTACTAGGTCGGGTTTGATCTCACCCGATGGGTCTCGGACAACCGTAGGTGTAGGTGCATATGCAACGCTGGTAGGGTGAGTTGTAGAGAGGCTCTCAGTGCTCACATCTTCTGAAAAACCATTCTTCAGTGCCATATCTTCGATGGGGCTGGTGTCGCCTGAGCGAGGATCTTCGATATATAGGCCATCAAACAGACCTGGTGCTGCTGTGGTCAGGTTCTCGAGCACCACACCGTCAAAGAGGTTGAACCTGGTGGAAGGATACTCGGGCGCAGCACCACCAGGTTGGCTGAACCATGGAAAGGGGCTTTCGATAGTCAAATGGTCGAAGAGGCCAGGCTGAGGTGTAGAACCAGTGTTTGGACTGATTCCGACTGTAGTATCCGGAATCGGTATCGTAGGCGTGTCATCCAAGTACAAGTCATCAAGGGTGCTCGGATCTTCAATGCTTATGTCACTCAAAAAATCCATCCCATTGCCAGGGAAACATATAATATATATTAAAACTGTTAAATGGATTGCGATGTTAATCATGTTAACTTGGTGTTACACCAATGGAGTACAATAGCTGAGAAACCAAGTCTACGACCTAGAACATTTTATGTTGAGCATCAAACCTCGTAGTCCTTATAATTCCAACTTCCGATAAGCGACGGTCGCCGACCACTCTATTCTCGCCCAAGTGCACGAAATGCATGCATTTTTCTTCCACATTGTGCGGCGCAAATTGTGCTTGAGTTGAGTCTTTTTTTTGCGTCTCTGATCTTGATCGCATGTCGTCTTGAATTCCGGTTTGTTGTGCAGCATAATCTGTGCTATGACACTGTCATAGTGACAGTACCAGGCGAAAAAGTCTTGAATGAAGTGCTATTCGGCGGCATTGGATAATTTAGTATTAACTGCATTGACCAGCACTGCTTCTTGGACTCCAGCTCTTAGATCTGGCCATTAGAGTCTAACGATTAGATTCACCAGAGAATTGTCATCCCGTCATCCTGACATGTTCAAAGATATTGCTTGTGTAGGTTATAGCTCTATAAAGCATAATATGTACTTACTCTTGATTCGATAATGACGATACAAATTACGAATCCTATTAAACAATGCAGACTGTATTATCATAGTGATAAAAAGTATTGTCGGCTTTCTGTCTTATAACCTTTGATGAAGCAACTTGACGGAACCCCCCCCCTCTAGTTGATAGAGTCCACTAAAACCGGAAAACGTTGTTGTGAAGTTGTAGGCTGTATTCTTCAGATTGAGAAGCCTGTCAAATGTTTTGCACGTTTTACCTTGGCAAGGAACCCTTACTTGGAAATACTCTCGACATCGTTTTCATCAATCTCCAACCTTATTCAGTCTGCGTATAACTATAATAGTTATATTTTCTTGGATGTGCTATGTATATCATGCTATGTTCTGTTATGGAGCAGGTCGCCTACAGGTATTGTGCACAAGTCCGACGAGTTACAGCCACAAGGAATAGACAGTTGCATGTATTGAACAACACGACCCATGTTGACGTGTAGTAAATACTATTTACTGATCCTCATTTTCAATCTAATGAGTTTGTGTTAGTTGCGTTGACTCGATGGAGTTGTTTCCATGTCTTCTGATTTTAAATTGGTCAAGATTGTGTCTATTTCAACTTCCAATTTCAAAATACTTCTTTCCGCGACAGGGATTCTGCCCGGGTGCGATGCCTATGACGGCAATGAGGTTTTCATTTATCAGGCAGTTCTATAGCATAGCTTATCGCTAATAGCGAGTTGGTCGGATCGACGTCGAGCTCCAGACGTTTCGTGTGCAGGGCTTTGTGTCACTTTCGTTAAGCAAGCTTCTCTTATTCTTCGCAAGTCTCTAGTTATTGCCTTCTTCTACAACCTTTCTATCTTACCATTAGTAAAGTCGCCTCTTAAGTCGATGATAAAGAACGCGTCGGGTTTAATAGATTTGTTTCCTGTATGTGGCAGGCCCAACATCTGCAGCACCGATGAGCAGCAGTTTAGCAGGCAGCATGAGTTACAGGCAGGCAGGTATTTGTGTCAGTTTAATTGACGTGACCTCCGAGGTCATTCGGCCCTCCGGGCACGAGACTAACCAGACGCCACGCGGATCCCCCGTCATGTTGACAAGTACTCTTAAATTGAAAACTTTCCAACAACTGGGCTCGTGTTATTCTTCTGACTTGGGTATTTACTTCTTGGGTAGTTAAATGCTTGCTTCTACCATGTTGAGTAATGCGGTATTCAATAGCTGGCAGCAGCAGCAGCTTTTGCGATCTTATGGTATTTGAAAGACCGTCTTTCTTCCGGTGACCGCGGCAACTTGCTTCAAGCTGCTTGCAAGACTGCTGCTACAAAAGCGAGAAGCAATCGATGAGCCACCTCATGGATGATGTTGTATCCATAATACGCGTATGCTAATGTGAGTGGGAGTCGGTTTCGTCATTGACAACGATTCGTTGTGCAGCTATATCTGACTCAGTCTGGAGCTGTGAACTCAACGTGAACTTGGCTTAAACCCAAACGTAAAGGTTACGTTCGATCAGTCTTTTAGCACTACTTCAGTCCAGACGGTCTCTTTATTTCTTGATACTCACCGGCGGATGCGTGTGTTGATAAGCTGGGTCTTTCGTAAACTCGAGGGAGCGGCGTGCTTCGCGCCGCGTGCACGCTTCCCACCGTGATAGCTCTTGACAAAGTTCCTACCTGCGCTATGTCGTTATTGGCAGTAACTTGTTCAATGAGTCTCATTGCTCATGAAATCTCCAGTGCTATATGTCATAGAGCTACTACGGTAGTCGTCACTGTTTTTTTACGGCACGGGGAATAAATGTGAGAATTTCTCGCTGCGGCCGTATGATATGAAATACATTATGGACTCCGTTACGAAATCTCCGTTTGATATACCTTCTTTCTCACTATTAATATTTCCAGCGCATCTTCTAACAGTCGCTTGTAGTGGCGCGTGCTGGCATCGCGTGTCATGATTCACTAAAATTACTCGCTTTAGTATGCAAGTTACTTACGGCGAGTTCCAAGGATATGAGCACTACCGATGTTTTCAGTTATACCGCGATTCCGTCGTAATCTCTGCCAGTAGATTCGTACCTTCTTTTGGATACAGCATATTCCTTACGCATTGAATAGTTTAGGTTTTGACTGCGGCAGCCGCAGCCGTGGATACCGCATATTTGTCCGTTAATAGTTCAACGCAAGATTACTATTTAGATTGGGAGTAGTACTGAGTAGACGAGAGATGGTCTGACCGGGATACTCATCCGGGTGGTTATTGACCAAAAGTCAACTGTAGCTTGCCATACAACACGCATGAAGAAAAAGCGTGCAAGCGAAAGTGTCTATAGACCTGCTTTTGCTGGCAAGGACTGGCAACTGGTCCTACTAGCCGCAATGACCATATATGGTAGTACGTAATGCGCGCGGTGAGCTAGTAGAAGCTCAACCTCCGCAGAGCAATGATTATCATCAGACTCGTTTCCTCATCAATAGTGAGTCACCGTCGAGAGGCAGCAGTAGCAGTACTATTGGTAGGAACATACACAGCGAGGAGAGGTTGGCTTTTACAGTTTATCATCAACAAACACCAGTTAGGCTAGCTTAGCTAGCAACTGTTGTTGCATTGCCACCCTGGACTGAGCTCTGAGCCTAGACATGGGCGTCTTTACGATTATGATTACGGTTACGGTACGACTTACGATCTCGTAACTTTTTACGATACGGCTCAATACGGATTAAGGCTAACGGTTTCTACTCGCAACACTACACCATACTCAAATTTGACTAAATGCAACATGTTTATACTCAGAAACACAAAAACTGCCACAGCGAACACGGAGAGTTCAACAAGCGTCCAACTCACGATCGTAAGACCATCAAGGCTTTCAAATTATCTGGTGACAGACGGGACCGTCTGACCCTGCTTAGGCTTCCAGCTAAGCTGAAGCTAATAAGTTAAGACCTGGACCTTTGAGGTTACAGACTATAACCTATAAGTTGCGGAGCGAGCGAAGCGAGCGGAGCTTATTATCTGGAAATGGAGCATTTCGCCATGCGTGCGTGCGTGCGTACGAATTATTTCTCGTTAACCAGAGCGAACTAGCTGATGATCTATAGACGAAAAGACTCCTCTTCCTCTGGGGATGCCTAGAAAATTTGTAATTTTTTCAAAGCTACCCCGTGTGTCGAGTGAAAAAGCAAAAACATTATTTGACGGAAAAATGTGGCATGTGGGATTTGAACCCACGACTTCTTCTCTAAATCGTTTCCGCGCGATTTGATCACTCGCTCGGACCTCCAAAGCACTACGCGTGTGATGACGAACTAACAACGAGCAAAATAACAGCTGAACGAGCTCCGCCGCTTCGTCACGAAGACCTAGTACATATACTATAACTATACTTAATATGACTAATATACACCTATAACTATAACCTATACTATAACTTATGGTAGACTAGTATTGTCATAACCCTGTGTGAACTTCACACTGTGAAGGATAGACTCAAACACTTATGTACAGCACAGATACGTGGGAAAAACCGATTATGCTAAAATCACATGGAGGGGTGTATACTATACACTGTATAGTATACAATGTATGCTTTGAAATAACCAAATGGGCTCTGGTGGCGCCAGTAATATGCTGGTAGCATTATGCTGCACCACCAGTTTGGTACTAGCTTGGAACTTCTGAGTTGAGAGGAATAGCCTTACCACAATAAACTGTTTATTAAACAACTTGAAACGCAGCACAATAGCCTTAGACCTAAGGCCCTTAGTTTAATCGGTACAACTCAGATTGGTCATGCTGCACAAAGCGTCTTATCTTTCAGGAGCCTATGATAGGCTGCCCATCGCCACGTCTTCGCCATCACTAGTCTTCCCCTTGCTCAACCTGTACCTGAAGATGGAAATGAGCATGTGAACACTAACGTTTTAACGGGCTTCATACTTACCCTTGTTCCACATCCGCGGCTTGCTGCAATTGTGATACTCCCAGAGCAATCTTTTTCAAGATTAGCAGCTGCAACAGCCCAACCATCAACGTGATACCACAGATGGCTAACACTGCACTGATAATACCATTGTAGTCTTGATTAACCTCGGACGGGTTCAGCGGGTCGCCTATCTGTTGAGCCGCGCCTTCCAATTTTCCCGGGCTTGACGGGGTAGAGCTCTCAACTTCAAGCATCGCAGTCGTAGTTGAACTTTCCCTATCATGCAGGGCCGGATACTCTGGGAGGGCGCTCTCGACAGTGATGCTATCAAAGAAGCCGGTGTTATCGATGGGCGGGCTTTGGGTGGGAGAAGGCCCGGTAAGCGCCAAATTCTCGAGTGTGCTAGGATCCTCGACAGAAAAGCTACTAAAAAAGTCAGCCACCCCTTTGGAGAGGTAAGCCAGAAGGATGGCAGTTACGCACCACATATCAATATAGTATTAAAACTAATGAAGCTGAAAGCACGTTGCTCAATGGAACAGTGCTTATGAATTTCATAATATGAAACATAGCTCTTCCAAGAATGGGGCTACCTATTTGCCACGACTCTCTTTAGGGATTAATCTGCGTTGATCGCAGAATGCTGCGGACATTGGCCTAAATGCAGGTAATTTGCATGAAAATCGGACGTGTCGCCCGCGTGCGACAGCTGTCGAGTGTCGTATGGGGCACGACGTGTCCGGAGGTTGAATATGAAGCACCCTCGTTCGTGGGTTTAGCCTTCACTGGGAAAACGCTATGGGTAAACAGTTGTCGTTCCCCGTATCCTGATCTCGCCTCTTATACGAATAATGGCTGAGGACTCCTCAGTGAGGAACTAGCAATTGTCCCTCCGGTAGAATCGGCGATTGTGTCTCTTATTAAGAGACTCTTAATCTGGTTCTTATCTATACTATGAGGCCACTGCATTCTCTGCTCGCTAGGGTCAGGTCACTTGTCTGAGTGGTACCCATTTGTTAGTCGTGCCTTGTAACAAGGCCCTTGTTTCTATTAGATGAGGCCGTCGGCCGCTCGGCTTATAAAGGGCGGTCGTACATATACAATCGTATACAGTACTATATGGAGGCGCTAGCTATTGGGAGAAGCGTTATAGGACGAAGAAGCAAATGCTTACCGACTAGGGAAATAACGATGAGGAGAAGGCCAGCAATGGCAGTCGGCTTACATGGAGCTGGTCGCAGATTTACTGTCAGATGAAGAGTATGCCGCTGAAGACTATGATGCTTATTCTAATGACGAGTGGCATTCCAGTTTTGAGGCTATGGAGGAGCTTTTGCCTGAGAAAAGTGCATCACCGTGGTTGACATAGGATGCGGGGTAGGTGGTTACATTTGTCCTTTTGACACGTGTTGCCGAGTAACATCACTCTGAAGTCTATGATAGTCACTACCCTGCTGCTTGACTACTGAATAGGGGCACCGGTTAAAATTTAACCGTTAAATTTCGTGGGAAGTATCAAATTTCAATGGGGGAGTAATACTCCCGGAGTATTCTGGTACGTACAAGTACGATAGAACGATGAAGTCTCACAAATCTCATAGGGCATTTCTCACAAACTCGTCACCCCGTGCTTCAGAGGCACGAGTGAGCTGACTGGAAACCGTGATTTAACTTCAGCTTTCCTCCTGGTAAGTTACAATGTAACTGTTATGTAACTGTTACATAAGACTTGGGATTTCTAATGTTGTGTACGCTTTGGACCAAGCTGAGCTTGGCAAGTTGGAAACTTGAAGTTTCACAGTATATCACAGCGGATGAGTACATTGAGCTGCAAGTAGTAGGTCAGAGCCAGGCTCTGCTTCAGAGCCTCTGAGAGCCTCGCGGCGCTGACTCCCTCAAGCTAGTGTGTTGTTATACAGATTTTGGATCAACAGGTAGAGGAAGAACTCTGCGACGTTCCCATCGTTTTCATAATATTATAACAAGAGGTATTCCCAGTGGTACTCGTCCATCGGAAGTCCCAATCGGACTACTAACTTTATCCGCTTTGTGAAGTTCGTCCGCGGGTGATTGTCTCATTGTTCTGCTCTTCGGGTTAGCTAGACAGCCAGGCTGGGACATCCTAAGTATTGTTTTACGACGCACAGTGTGGGCATGTTTTGAATCGAACTAATATTAACACAAAACCGGATTGATGATTTTATCAGACACCACTACTTATGGCACAGCGTCAGGGTCATCATTTCCCGGCCATGACGTCACGTCGTTGACGTGTAATATGATAATACTAATATCGTTTGTTTAATTATGAGCCGACTCCGGCATTTTCTTCATTGTCGAAGTTGATGCTCCCTTTCTCGAGCGTATGCCTAAAATGACTCAGACTAAAGCGTGTCCGCCATGGAGTGGCAAGATAATCGCTATTACCCCTGCTCCAAGTCTGTAATTATCCTTTCCCGATGGGCAGCCGAAGCAAGCTTCATCAGGGCCCATAGCTGCAACATGCCTACTACCCAGACTAATGAGGTAATGATAAGTAAGGCAGTTAGGACCACATGGTAGTCCCTAGGTCCACCTAAGTTAGGGCTCTCCATTTGCTTAGAGC
Source organism: Perkinsus chesapeaki (assembly GCA_013115145.1). NCBI lineage: Eukaryota > Perkinsozoa > Perkinsida > Perkinsidae > Perkinsus > Perkinsus chesapeaki. The sequence continues at coordinate 9,407 of JAAPAO010000035.1, read as the reverse complement.
TGTTGCTCATTCCTGGGGCTGCAGTGTCTTCGCCTTCATCCACCACATGTGAGGCCGTACTTGTCGTGAGAATAGACTCGATCGCCAATTCCTCGAATAAGCCCGGCCGCGGAGTAACTGCTGTGCCGAGCTTGAGTGTACCAAGTGGCCTCGGGCTTGTCGCCGAAGAAGCATCGTCCAAGTTCAACCCGGCAAGCGCACTTGAGTCTTCAACATGCAAATCTTCGAAGAATGCCCCTGAAGGCACGCAGAGAATGAGAAGGATAGCTTGTCTAATCATAACAATATAGGCTTTTAAATAGCTGAAAATGTTCGCTTCAAGGACCAACCACAGTTGCGCAGTGCATTGCACTGAGTGCAAGCTCCACAAATCCTCCCGACCGCGACCGCCGCGCCTGCGGTCGCGGAAAAAGTGACCTAATTGCATGTTAGTTGCACGAAATCCCTGCGCGAGCCCTGGCGGGAGTATACCTTTTCGGGAAAGGCTTTCCTCGAACCGGATGAGATAGCATTCGGCCCCAACAATTCAAGTCATGGGTATTTAGTGTATTTATTCACGAATTTATTTTTTTATTAGCTAAGTGATATATTTTATCATGAGATTCTTATGTATGATATTTAATATATTATATATTAATATGTTATATTATATATTATATTATATATTATATATAGTTTGGGACCCAAACTATATATTAAATGGCTTGACCCAAATAATCCCGAATAATGACCCAAACTTTGGGTAATTTAAATAAAGCACTGGATTTAATACAGTACTTTATTTAAATTACATTATCTAATCCAGTGGTGGGTATTCCCTGTAAAGCAGTGAATTCTCCTATGAGTCGAAGGCTTCGACAGACAGGCCTTCAAACCATGCGCCACAGAAAGCAATGCAGGGAGCGCAGAGTATAGTGGAGAACTTCATTCTACGATCAGATAAACCAATTATATCTGAGAAAACCAGCTGTTACCTCGACTAGTGCCCATTCCTACGACCAGCGGTCGTCGACGCCTTTTTTGCCTAAATGCAGGAAACTTGCACGAAAATCGGATGTGTCGCACGACGCGGCAGCTGTTATGACACCGTGACACCACCGTCTTGGCGTGTAACGTCCAGAAGCAGAGCACGAGGCAAAGTCACGATCGTTGGTTTAGGGTTCATACGTACGAGAGGCTGTCGTTCTCTCAGTCCTTATGCGGCCTTTGGTACCTGCTTGAAAACTCCTCGAGTATATTGGCTGAAGAGCTAGCGATTGCCCCTTCGGTAAATTCGGTGATTATCTCCCCAGATCTGCTTCATGAGGGTACTGTATCACCTGCGGACTTATGGCAAGCCACCTTTCCGTATTAAATCGTTTGTAATGACTTCTTTCTATAAGATCAATCAGTGATCATCAGTGATGATTCATCACTAATCTAAGATCAGGGCGAAGGCTTCCGGCGGCCATGCCACCACACATATTCAAGCATGTCAAAAAAATACCCGAATTCGCCAGAACTCTGAAGACTGTGTACAACGACGGCTGCCGTAGGTTGTGGCAGTACGTTCGTTATTTCAGTGTAGCCGGACTCGTGCTAGCTAGGATTTTAAAGTCTTCCACTCTTGCATTTATTTCGATCAGTTCTTCCCTTCGCCCCGTCTCTAATGACTGTCACCCCATCCGCCACCGAAACGGGTAGTAAGAAGCGAGCAGCTCATGAGATTGCTGATGCCGATGAGGACGGCGAGAAGGACTTCCGTCACTATGGCGATGCTAGCTATTGGGAGAAGCGTTATAAGGCAAAAAAACAAAGGCTTACCGACGAGGGAACTAACGATGAAAAGAAGGCCAGTAATGGCAGTCGGGTCTTATGGAGCTGGTCAGAGATTTGCTATCAGATAAAGAGGATGCCGCTGAAGATGATGATGCCGATTCTACCGACGAGTGGCATTTCAGTTTTGAGGCTATGAAGGAGCTTTTGCCTGAGAAAAAAGACATCACCGTGGTTGACATAGGATGCGGAGTAGGTGGTTACATTTGTCCTTTTGGCTGTTTCCGAATAACATTTTTCGAGGATATTTTAATGAATTATTCATTATGAATTGTAGTCAATGTCTTGCTGCTGCTTGACTAGAGGCTACAGCAGCGTAACTATATTGAAGACAATCCACACGTACATCAGCTTTATAATGTTGAGTCTGCAAACATTCCCCAAGTTCATAGGCTCTGTCCATAGGTGTCATCGTTTCTCAAGTCAATGCGCGATGCTGGATATACTGGTCGCTTGGTTGGTCTCGACTACTCCCCCAGCGCTATTGAGCTGTGCAAGGAACACTTCAAAGATGTGGAGTATCACAATAAGGAGGCTGCCGAGATGTGCCCCGAGATAGTCAAGCCAGGTGAGCATTTCCGGGTATGTTCCACATACTCCGATGTGGATTAGCACACGCACGATTTCTGGAGTCAGTGGACAAAGTGAAAGGCCCCGAGGGCCGGACCCTCTCTCTCTTTTGGATGAAATTTAGTGACGGGAAAGGACTGCTGTTTGTCAGGTGAGGTCGATATGTTCCTTGATAAGGCGACTATCGATGGTCTCCTTGCTGATGAGACCGGCGCTGAACATGTCCAGAAGTTGTGCAAGGCCGAAGGAGAGGCCCTGAAGGTCGGCGGTCAGCTGGTCTGGAGCACAATGTTTGGCCCATTCGAGGAATCCGGAGTGAAGGTGACATCTTTTGTCCATAGACGTTGCCACCATGCTATTGTAGGTCTTGAGGGAGACTATTTTACCTGGTTTGCTGTCCGGAGCCGACGATGTTTCGTACAAGATTTCATGCCATGTACTAGATGATGGTGGGGATGATATTGAACTACCTGATATTGATGATGAGGATGAGGAGGAAGAAGAAGGCCAGGAAGAGACAGAAGCAGCTCCTCAGAAAGAGACGGTGGAGAAAGCCGCAACGGACGACAACGCCCCTGAGGGTAACAAATCTGATATGAATTTGATAGCGAATTCTGTGTTTCGGGGCGTTAGGTGATACTGCCGAAGAAGGCGAAAATGCTGAGCTGCAAGAGGGTGATGAAATTGATATGGCCGAACTAGGCGACATCAACGAGATCCTCATGCAAGCCTTGGCCGAGAATGAGACACTCGCCGTGTGGATGATTGAGAAGATCGCCAAGCCCGCCGACGCTCCCAAAGATACCAAGGCCCTGATCGAGAAGATTCTCGAGGACATCGAAGTTGATGTCCATGAGGGTGACGACGAGGATGATGACGATGAAGACGAAGAAGAGGAAAGCGCCGATAAGAAAGATGAATAGAAGGCTACACAATCGATGACCTACCAGCTTTTTACGTTTCTAGATCACCGTACGTATCAAGTAACTGTCGAGTTTTGTAGTACATTGAACACGGGTCGTAGTAACTGAGTGCTCTTGCTTATTGTGAGCCCATAAAGAGAAGACCCCAAAGAAATGGAGATTGACGTCGCAATTGAAAAACCTTCCAGTGATATGTCCTTCCAGTGAATAATATGTCAGTTGGGTTTGGCGTGTGGCTCTTGATGTTGCAGACTCCAATTCTCTTAACTTGGAAGTATCGGGGTTCTCTCTTTTCGGGAGTTCATTTAAGGTTTCTTAACTTTCCTCTTTGTTCATGTCCTCAGTCAGCTCCGTTGCGGCCGCTTCTGGTGCCAAGCCGCTAAATGTGTTAATGATTGGTCTGGGGAAACTTGGACTTCCCCTCTGTCGTCGTATTGCCGCTGCTGGGTAGCATCGTATCTCCGTTCGCCTGTTCCGTCTTGACATTCCTCACTTGTGATCAGGCATCGTGTTAATATTTTTTCGACAAGTGGTATCGATCGTGCTACTAAAGCCTCTGAGGACGTAGGCTTTGATACCAAGCCAGTACCTTCGATACGATCGTGGCTAGAGGTACTCGCGACTATGCAAGGCAAGCCGCAGTTGACCGCATCGTTTCCTTCAATCAGGCGAACCGGTCGGTATCGTCCCTCTATATGGTAACCTGCGTGCCGACATCCAACGAAGTGTCGCAATTAGCGGACACAATTGTTAAGGATCCTACTATGCTTGAAGCACCACACAAGGAGAACGCACGTGAAACTACTCTACTGCGCACGAAGCACGGAGTCCATGCTTTCTGTTCAAGGTCCGAAGCTGTACTGGGTTGACTGTACAAGCGGCTACCCACCTCTCACCAAAGCCGTCGCAGAGAGGCTTTCCACAGTGTCTGCGCAGGATAGTGCTGCTCGACGGGAAACAGTTTTTACTGATTGCGCTGTTAGCGGAGGACCACATGTAAGACACGTTATTACATTGCCAATTGTGACAATTACGTGGATGCCAGGGAGCGAAGGCAGGTGTTTTAACGTCAATGGTGGGGTCGCAGGACCCGTCTCTTGTGGACGACCAAGAATCAGGTGTGACGTCGGGAGAATCGGTACATGCATGCATGTGAGGACTTTCAGGCGTTCGCCGTTTGATAAACTGCTGGTCTGGCGCGCCTGGCGGTCATGTTTTTGGGCTGGGGCCTGTTGGCAGTGGCCACGCTGTTAAAGTAGGGCAATCCTCTATTAATCCATTCTGATTTCATATTTCAGTCCATAAATAATGCACTTCTGGCAGCAAACTTATTGATGGGCTCGGAGGCAATGGTTACCCTGGCTAAGGCTGGAGTTGACGTCCAGGCTGCTCTAGATGCCATCGATACCTCTAGCGGGCGCACTTTTGTACTCCAGGGACGTTTTCCCAAGAATATTTTGACACGTAATAATAACCTGCTCGTTATTTGCTGAGCAGCAACTTGTTCGTTCCAGGGAAGTTCGATTACGGCTTCAACATGGCCGGTCTCCAGAAGGATGTTGCCAATGCGCTGCGCCTTATGGAGGTAAGTCACTAGCATTAGCGGGTATATCAGCAAGTGTATTATCTTACGTAACCTTTATTCAGGGCGAAGGAGTTTATAATCCTATGTCGGAGTTGGCCATGAAACTGGTCAATGAGGCCGAGGCTAAATTGGGTCCCGAGGCCGACCATACCGAGATTGTAAGTTCGACGTGGCTTGGCCATGGTGGCCGCATCCATCGGAACACTTTCTTTCAGGTGAAAGTCGTTGAAGACGAAAGCCACGCTCCTTGCTGTGTTAAGAGCCGTGATCAGAATTAGATATAGACGCTGCTGCCCTGCTCAAAGTCATTGTTTACCGCTGCTGAAATAGCATTGATAGCTTCAAATCGCTCCCAACCCAGTGGAGTATCGTTCTGTGTAGTGGTGATTCTTTTACCATGGGTGTCGAGTTCGAGATCGCATTTAACAAATATTGTTGGGTAGCCAAGCATCTGGCATAGCAGCTGTGGTACTGCGCCTGAGGTACGCGCATTGGCTGTGTTGTGGGCGAGTGAATTATTGAGATTTTCGCCTGATAACGAAAATTTCGAATCTCGATTCGGAATGTCCATGGCTGAATTGCTTTCTGGGCATCTTATGAGGGGGCGTGCTGCTGTAGCACTGGCAGTGCAGCACTGTTATTGCTTCTAGTCCCGAAAGTTTTTGAAGTGCGGGTAGCTACTGTTGACAGTTTTTTATTTTAATGGTGGTTCTAACAGTCTTTACGGTGACCGCTGGAATCATCCTTTTGGGCTTGCAATTCGGCATGTGGCCACACCTGCACTATGATGATCTAAAACGAAAACCGTTCCTGGTTCCTTCTAGAAGTTTTCGTCATTCCATTGAGACCAACAATTCGCTCACTTATGCCACGGCTACGTCTCGACCCATCTGGGAGATTATCGGGAGTGAGGCCTACTGGAAGACTCCCCAGGGACGGGCCCGACTGAAGGCCGAAACTCACGAAATGGCCCTGGAGGTGGATTCTGTACTTGAAGTTCTAGCGCAAGGGCGCAACAAGTCGCACATTCACGTTCGCGGAGTGTTTGTGTGTCTCCCGGCTGATAAGGTTGAAGGTTTCACCCGTGAGTTCAAGGCTCTATACCTTTCATGGCTCCTGGCGGTGGCACACGAGCCGGCTACACTGAAAACGGATCTCGTCGTTCTAACCGAGCTAGCTGGTTCCGATCTCGCTGTAAGCCTTGGGTGTAAAACTCAACCCCGCCATAACGATTGGGGCCCGTCGAGCTGCGTCATTGCTCCTTACACGCCTATCGAGTCGAGAAGCACACCGATCGGTGAACCTGAGGATCCTCTCATGGGGTATGCTGCCTATATGAATAGCATATTATCTATGGCCGAGTACGACGGTTACATTTATGATAGTGCACTGAGAACGGATGCCGACGTTTTCCTGATGCCAGGCTTTTACAATTGGACGCTACCACAAGAGGTTAATCTCATCGCTGGAACGGGGGGCTATATGATCGAGAATACTGCACGGCATCTGCCGTATGTGTCGGCCACTCTGGAACTTCGGAACGACTTCGACAAGCACAATTTTGGCAGCACCTGGTTTGGAGAGTTCCGCCTGGTCCGAGCAGCTGCTCGACTGAGTGTATCGGTAGCGCGGTGGTTACTCACGCAAGAGTTCTCGGAGTACGAGAAGTGCTGCGCGTCAACTTTGAGCTGGCCTCATTGGCACTGGCCCGTTACCTCCTTGTACAGCGGTCATGTGGCATTGAATCATATCGGTAATGTTGTGAAGTCTGGTGAGGGATTCGGCAATCTTGATGAATTCTCTCATAGTGATGAGCGGGCTTCGACCGACCGGATTAAGCATGTCCATTGCTGGCAAACCGAAGGTATATTTGCTAAGCTGGCGCATAAGCGAGGCATGTATGATAACATGGACTTAACCCAGTATGCTAACATGACTACAGTAAAAGAGTTCTCATTGGTCTTGGCGGTGAGCAGTATTAGACTCACTAATACCGATTGGGCGCGCTTATCATCTAGCCCGTCGGCTCTTGTGGACCCATCTTCGTGGTTCAGACCTGTACCAACCCTGCAGGATGGTTCGGCAGGTACATTCGAGCCTTTAGTGCGAACGTGAAACAAACGATATCATGCGAGCAACAGTTTGCTTTATGCTCTGCAAGATAATGATGATAATTAAATTATCAGATATAATACTCATCTTTCTCTTAGTGTATGACAAAAGTAGTTTCTCACACTGTTCTCGTTGTGTCTCAGGTTGGAACTTTCAGCGTCATGAGAAGTAGGGTGTTCAGGCCACCTGTGCTGCAGAACTCGGACTTGAGATTTGTAGGACTGACTGGTACTGCTGATAGCAGGCCAGCAGCTCCATTCGTTGCGTAACCATTTTATTTGCGTATTGCACGCCACGCACGAGTCGTATCGGGAGTCCTGACTCGGGGCCCTCGATGAGAGGAACTACTGGTGTTTCATATCATGTGTGACCATATCATGGAAGCAGTGATGTCTTAGACGTCACGGGTGCTACCGGGCCAGTAGTACTGGCAACCAACAGCTACATTAGCTCAGGGGATAACATCTTGGAGGTCCTAATGGAGACTCAAAAAGCTCAACGCGATACAAGGGGATCCAGCAAAAAATAATCGGGCCGTTTTTCATGTTCTTAATTATAGTAAAGCCGGTTGACGTTATTAACGTCACGTCAGCATTACATCATGTAATATACATGTTTTATGCTCTACAACTGCTAACTGTCCCCGCATTCTCTTCTAGATCATCGGCGGCCTCTGACCTTTTTCCAGTCATACATTTCGGCAAAACCAATTGCAGCACCAAAATAGCCAGGATTAAGATCAAGACTATGAGTATAGCAACAAGGAGACTGGTGTAATCTTCAAGAATCTCCTGTTTTGTCACGATGCTTAATCCTGGGGTTGCAACCGCTTCCGTTGGGTCGATAGTGAGACCGCCGAAAGAGTTGGATGTTGATGGTGCCGGACTGGAAGCGACAGCATCTAACGTGGTTGAGGGCCTTTGAGTGAAGAGATCGAGATTGATGCCGTCGAAGAAGCTGTTCTCTCCATCCGAGTGGTCAGAACTCGGACTAGTCGTTGTTCCGTCGACGAAACCCTTGAACATTTTCTCAATGGCATCCAATAACGGGTCTTCAGTGGTCTTAGCCAGACTCTGCCCCTCGCACACGGATAGAGTGAGAACTACGACGGTCTTGCAGATGTGCATTGTAATTATTGGTCAACTATAAAGCCTGAGAAGATCACTATGGAATCCACATTGTGGGACTGGGCCAGTCCGACTGGCACGATGTTTGTGCCAGTTGGAGTTACTATTGAAATGTTCGATGGTGTAACTTGTATTTCATCGCGGCAATACTACCGTGCGATCGTTGTAGGATTGTTACGGAGATCCTGGCGATCGCGGTGTTAACGAACTCGGGTAACTTCTAGATACTGGGTAGAACGCAAAGTACTTGTATAACTGCTGACGAGTGGTATACTCAGAATAATTATGAAATTCAGATATTCTGCTATGTCAGCTAAGCTATAATAAAGAAAAGTGAGAAAGCAAGATATCAAGATATCAAGATACTTAGCCACTTAGCTAACACTCCGGGGGCCGGGTGCAAACTAACTATTATTATACAGCATAACATTTACTCATCATCATCTATAATCTTCTTCAAATTACCAATATATTCATATTTGATATTAGTGTCTGTAGCAGATTTGGCAATAGCAGCTATAACACCACGAGTGTCCAATACCACATAAATATCACTCAACCAACGTTGAGATAGCTTATGTGTTAAGCAGTCAAAGTTATATCTCACCACCTTATCTCCAATCTTCAACTTAGCAAAATCTGATCTAGCAATACTAACACCACCATACACATCACGATTTCTCAGACCAATTTCGATATTCTCAGCAACCCATTGGTGATCATCAGAAATAACCTGTGAATACTCCCATAACAATCTAGTAATTTCACGAGTAGTAGGTATAGGTAAAGGTAGCAAATCATCAAGAGATTGTTTAGCATCAGCACTTAAGGTACGTAGTGGACAAATACTAGGGGGTAAAGATCTACCATAAACATAGTGACCATCAGCTGGAAATATAGGACATCCAAGAGAAGGACGACAGACATTGTTACATAAATAAACAGCTCTCGGTAATAATTTATACCAGTCCGTTTCATAACCATTAGAACGACTTTTCTGTAATAAACCTCGCAATATACGATTTATAGATTTATGCTTAGCTTCATGAAATCCACTGAGATAACTGGTATAACCAGGGCATCTAGACCAGCGAATACCTGTAGCTTTCGTCCAAGCTAGAATCTCGGCGGAACTATACCGGGGGTCTGAATCTGACAAGATACCCATCACGAACCCATGTTCTAACATAACAGAGTTTAGAGCTTCAACTAATACAGGAGCTTTACCATGGTCTGATAACACGCGATGTACCATAAAGCCAGTAAAAGCATCAA
>JAAPAO010000349.1:0-37255 GCA_013115145.1 Perkinsus chesapeaki | reverse complement strand
GATAGAGCTCGAAGTCAGACGACGTAACTCCGGAACCTCTGGAATCGGGGATGCATTCAGCGACACATGACACGCACTGTCTGAAGGAATTTCCGTGTGACGGCTGATATCCTCGATATAAGCTTCCAGTATCCTGCTGAACTGTTTTTCCACCTTCGAGCTGGGCCAGCACTGCTGGCAACTGAGTCGGTTCGGGCGGCCATGGGGAGAGCGGCGGCAAAGCCACTGCACAATCGTAACAACCAGTAGTGTTGGAATCATAAGTACATACAACTGCATAACATCCAGCAGTGGCCTAAACTTGGCCATAGACGGTCACTTCAAACCATGTCGGGGCCCATGGACCCTGCTTCAGGTTTCTGCTACTTTCCAAACGGCACAGCACGATGGCAAGCTAGGGTGGAGCGTAGCTCCCTTCAAGGGAGTCCCTTGTGCTTCGAAGGGACTCCCTTCGGAGTCCCCGTTTTGCGCGAAGACCAGCGCGCTGTGACGTTTCTTCTGAGAATGGCACGATATTTGATGGAAAGGCTGACCGGTTTGTCAGGTGGCTGTGTCCCTTAGCCGCGCTACATAGTGGTTGATTCAAGTAGGGCAATTGTTCGTTCCGTAGCTGAAGTATTTCGTTCAGCGGAAGTCAGGAGGTGTCTCTGGCATTAAATGGAATCGTGCAAAAATACAACACTGCCCCATCTGATTAACGAGCGAGCCCTATTCATCTATTTCACTCGTCGTGTTCTGATTAACCTTCTAAGCTGCGCAGGGGACGTGCTCTTGGAAAATACGTTGCGAAACGACGTGGCCGACGTTGGTGCACTCAAAAGCCCATGTCCGCTAGATTTCAATATGAAAAGTGCACAATTCCAACCATGTGCATTCTACAACAGCACATCACTCATGTGACATCAGAATCTCTGTTCAGCTGTCTGAGGCTTTGTTGTTTCAACGCGGAGCGCTACAGTGGTCTTTGTGGTGATCAAGGAGTCAGCTGGTGAGGCCTTGGGAAAAGGAACTTCCTTTGGATTTAAAAGTCAGGAATTTTAGGAATTCCAGAGTTAGGAACTTCCAAAATCCTTCAAGGATTTTTAACCAGTACTTCCAAATTGGCAGTGTCAATACTAATAGTATTAATCTAATGCGGCCTTGTTCCCGTAGTGATTCGGAGCGCCAGGTTTCGCCTGTCCATGCGAGATTGATGTTCCTAAGTGCGAAGTTCATGTATTACACTTTTGCTACTACAAAAGTGTAGGGAAATGTGCATTGCCTGGCAAGTACAGACCCTCTTGAGCGCAGTACGGACCCTGAAGGACCCTCACGGAGAGCTAAAATCTTAGCTCTCTCGTGCTTGTTGGGAAAGAAGCCTCCCTCGTAGTCCCAATGGAAAACTGCTTTTTGCAGTACTGTATTGTCAGTACTCTGTAGGACCGAGGCTACTAGGTGGACACCCCCGCTTCAGTCTATTCAATGTCGTACATTCATTCATTTTATCTCACTATCCGTAGTCTTATTAGTACCCTCCAGTTGCCAGCCGATCGTACAATTCCGTAATACGAAATGAGGTAGTGATGAAAAGCAACTCTTGGTGACCTCACATGAACTACAGAGCCATCCCCCGCAACTTGCGGGCCGCAAGTCATTCAGCCAGGCGGTCTAGCCCAGACTGACTGACTTTTCAATGTATGGAATGACAACAAAACAGTGAATAACGGTAAAATTGATTCGTCAATACAACTATACCCTTTCTATCATTTATATGAATGATGAGATGAAAAATCACATCGAATAGTTCACAGCAGAATCTCTACTTAGCCTTGGCTATACCCGCACGTTTACGCTCTACATCATAGAAAAGATAATGACCAACAAGGACGTTGTAGCCGATGGACCATGTGCCAGAATCATCTTCAAAGAACAACAAAACGCACTTGGAGACCGGCTGAGTCCAAAACTCCACATAGTTAGCTCCTTTGATCTCCAACTCTATTTCTTCAGGAGGTGTATCTCCCTTGAATAGTAAGGTGACCGGCGGTAGATAGTCCATTTGTCCACAATCAATTTGATATTCCCTTCCAATTTTATAAATGTTAACTGGTCTTGTAGCTTTGGCTTTGATACTCTTTATCAAATCCTCTAAAGATTTGGCATCCATAAAGATTCCATCGGCACCAGTATCAAACTCAGCGTCCGCGAGTACACGTTTTTCGTCATCCATGACCTTTACACCAGCTAGTTTCGTAACAAACATCGTGGGGCTCAAAATAGGCGTAAACAGCATGGGACTGACATACTTCTGAGGATCAACCCCACCGAGGATAAGCTCCCCGGTTGAGTCACTTTCTTTAATATACATCGAGAAGGATGGGCTGTCGATAAGCCTTCTAGAGGGAGGCTGTGCAAGAAGTTGGTTAACCAATGGCACATATGGTGCAGCAGAAGCCCTAGGAAACCCCAGGCCCAGTATAGCACGAGGAACGGATTCTCGGGCGAACTTGTAGTCTGATATCAGTCCGAATATTATACCCTCGACATCGGGCTTCCCCTCGAAAGTGACTTTACCCTTATGCGAGAAAAGAGTTGCAGCTGAGCCATCCGCAAAGGAGAAGGTTTTTGTATCTTTCTTGGGACATACCTTGGGATCACAATCATAGCAGCCAAAGATTACGTCTGCACACCTTCTGCGGCGTATCTTCTCGTACCAATATTTCCAAACAAATGAGAGGAAGGGGGATGCGGTATCCACTATAGCAGGTCGCTTCTCGCCATCTACAGACATTTCACCAACCAAGCCTCGCCCTTGAGCTGCAGGATCAACTGTGCATATCTTCAAAGGCACCCTAAGAATAGAGGCACCCCAACAAGATACGAATAGCAGTGCCACGACACAGACCGAGGTAGACTTAGCCATCTAACAATAAGCAACTCTGAGAGCAGGTCAAGTCAATACTCTGAGTGGGGTGGAACTGCCACAAACAGTCAGAGAATCTGCGACAGAGATCCTGTCACGTAAGCTCACAGTGACAGAGTTATGTCGCATATAGGATATCTCACTGCGATATTCACACTGTATTATTCGACTCGATACTCGTACTGTATAAGAATCCATGTACAAGCTAGACCCGAGCTACACAGAGGGCAAATGTTTACAATCCTTCAAGGGAATCTTCATGAAGAGTTTCTTAGCTTCTTGACAAGGCTAATTTAGACTGGCTGAACAAATCACTAAAGGATTTCAACATCTTAAAATCGGTATTACCGAGTATATCGATCTTTCACGGATTTGGAAAGCGTGGGTATGAACGGTAAGACGAAAACTGAAATCTTTCCCATCTCACATCACGTCGGCCAACCATGGCACAACTTGCAAACTTGGATGAAATTGCCCGCCTGCAACATAGCAGTGGTCAAATATTTCGGCAAAGCTTTCAGCGTGACTCACACTGTGCGCGTGCGTAGTACGCACACACACACAAAAAAAGCACCACGCCTGTGAATGACTTCAACAACAGGCGAATGTGGAGACTAACAACGCCGTGTAGCCGGGCCGAATCGATTCACATGTAATACAGCAGGCATGCAGCTATAAACGGTTCAAATGGAAAACATACAGGAACTTCCTTCCACAGTAATTGTGGCGCCGCGCCAAAGGGGAGGAATCGGGAATGAATGGCCCCTAAACGAAGGGCTCGCGGCGAGTTACGCGTGCATTGTGTGTGTGATGTACTCAGGGAACATATCATCTTCTGCACAGGTTCTCCAACTGTCGAGTAGGCGTTGGCCGGGATACTTCGCCCCGAAGGATGCCGCTTTCTGCTAATACTGGATATTTTGTGCCTCCAGACTGGAGGCTCCAGTGGAGCCGCTCCACAACCGGCCAAACCAGGTCATTTTTGAATGACCCCGACTTGGGATCCCCAAGGACTTCCTCACTGGGAGAAAATTCTGCCAAGGGCTATTCCGCTATTGCGCTTCGCAAACTAAGCCAGAAGGCCATCCGAGAATATCGGCACTATAGGAGGGATATGCTCGTACAAAGCCTAATCTGCTACTGTGAACAAGGTTCTTGTTACAGATATTAGCCTTTAGTACAGGGCCTTGCGCGAGCATTATACTCGGGGCGTATAAAAACATGGTGGAGAGGGTGGCGAAGCCAAAAACTTTCATACTTTTCTTTCAACTAGCTAGGCATCGATGTTGTGGTTGTTGTTCTTTGTGCGCCACCGCCGGCTCCATTGTACACGCAGGCACAACTAACCCCCCTTGCGAAATAAAGCCCCCGTTGACATCCTTTCCGCCTTGTATCCATCGTTGATTAGGATCCCTGATGAACGAAAAGCAGGCAACGGGAGAGGATGGTATCAGGAGTAAACAATGCCAGGGTCCCTCACAAAAAGATGAATTCTGCTCGCTTCTTGTGTGATTTGTACGTTGCGGAGATCTAAGATCTACGTACAGATCTCAGATCGTGCTAGATCTCAGTTCTAGCACGATTGCTCCAGTTTCTCTACTGCTCTGAAACTTGGACGATATACTCACCGTGTATGGAGGATGTCAAAAAACTCGGGTTGCTAAGATGAGTTGCGCATTCAATGCGTCGCCGCATTGTGAGACTCACATACAATGCACATACAAATACTCACATTGTGAGTATTTCCAGCAGCTTCACTGGTTCATTGCGCATTGCATTAATATGTTCTCGGCTATTGGCACTGAGTCTTGGAGTCTCTAAAGACTCCAAAAAGCTGGATTTTTCACGGGATGGAGGACCGCTAAATGATGCTTCATGTCCATCTACGTATGTATGAATGTACTCTCGGTGAGCGACGCTGCTCAATCGTAAGAATCCTCTGCGCCGCCGAAGGATTCGTTTCCGTTGTTGTTAAGTTATCAATGATTATAATGATTATGGTCAAGGTAAGATCACAAGCATCCGTAGAAATGCTCATCTCGTGGCTGTTCCAATATCATCACGTTCATTCCTATATCACCTCGGTGACAGATTCCTTCGCAACGTAGCGTACGATAGAATATATGTTGTAACGTAGGCGTTGACGTTGGACAATGTAGATATTAAAAATATGTTTTCGTTTCAATTCTGTCTTGATAGGGCAGTTGGATGCGTGTTTGGTCTTGTACTCTACTAAGCTTGCATTCTTTATCAACATCCTACTGCTCCACTGGGGTGTGGCGTTACTACTAGAGCCCCGAATAGGGGAATGATTCAAATAACTGCGACTCTCAACGAGAATCTTTTAACAACACAACTGCCTTCTGGAAGGAGAAACCGTTCAACTATATCAAACAAGGAACAAACGTGAGTATTATTATGAACATTATTGCCCCTTCCACCGCCCACCAACAGTAGTCTCATTGGGAGTGTTGGCCAAAAGATGTACTTCCGTCACGGCGTCGCACATTGTCGAGAAGTCAGCAAAACTCACCTTTTTTGCTTCGTACCAGTCTCTTTTACGTTTATAAGGATTCTTGAAAGTTACAACAACGAACGCTCCACGTTTCATCAACGGGGCCGCCTGCCTCAGCATCGCCAGGCTGTCTGGTGGGGGGATATTTGCGTCACATACGTAGACATCGAGAAGGCCTTCGTTCTTGTCGTCCTTAAGGAGAGTATCTATCGCTTCTTGTCCGAGCATTTCCCAATGCTCAATTTTCCCTTCTGAATCGCTACAGTCAACCTCTCCGTTATCAACCGCTATGACCCTGCCAACACCTTCCTTGTACAGGAATCGGCTCCATCCACCGGGGCTCGCACCGACATCAATAGCGACCATGGAGCTGGCCTCGTTGCCGAGTTGGTAACCGAAGCGTCTGAAGCCCTCAGCTAGCTTGTACTCGGCCTTACAAATGCTATCAGTAAGCCTTGCATTAGGAGCCTCTTGGATGTTACCAATGTAGCATTCATCTGGCTCGGCAACACCAACCAGGTAGATTCCGTCGACGTAGACAACTTGCCCGACATGAGTGTAGTTTCGCGGATGACATTTTCCCTCCGGAAGAAGGTCCGCGATCGTCTTTTGATATTTACTGGGGAACGTCTGTAGTCGAAGCACGCCGTCTGTCATCTTGCCGAGGAGCTCCGCGGCACCCTTAACGCTCGTGGCAACCTCAGTGAGGTTAGTGTAAAGCCTCTTGAGAACGTGACACAAGTTGATGTCCCCAACGACAGTTTGCCAATCATTCAGCTTTGAGTCTTTACCAACCAACAGCGTCCTTTCGCCAACAGCACAGAGGGGCGTCCAAGAGCATCGACAAGCTCCACCATATTCGTTGGTAATGTAGTCGACCAAACGCTCCTCGTAACCTACTTGGCACTGCAGCACCAACTGAGGTAATTCAATGAAGGAAACGTCTCTAGTCGGCCAAGAATCTTCCAGTGCGAACATCTGCATCTTCCCGCGTATGCCAGGCTCGACCATTTCCCATCGAGCCACCACGAAACTGCACTCATTCCGAGACTCGTCCTCCGGCCAGCCCTCCAACCTCACGCAGTCGCCCGGGCGAACTGTATGGCAGAAATCGGCGTAATTCTCGCAGACATCTGTATGGTTATTCAACGTGGGTGACTTCAACAGGACAGTCTTGAATTGATAACCGGTCGAGCCCGATGCCGGCAGTGCACAGCTGAGGAACATCATACGACGATAATGCAGTCGACGTTGGAGGACCACTACTTCCCCAAGGGACACTGACGTAGAGGGGGACTGTGACGATACCATTCGGCTACCAAGAACTGACAAATAAATTAATACTGAGATATATACGACAAGCGATTGCAGGTTCAACTCTGACAAAGAGAATACACTCATTAATACCGACAAACCTGAGGGTGCCAAAACTCCCATCAACACGTGTTGGTGGGCACATACAGATTATCACATTCCAATATCCCTCCAACGACATAGCCTCCGAACACAACTGAAATACATGCTTACGCGGCGATGTACTGCTGCAATCGATGTACAATAATATGTTAAATTATTGTCAATGGGTGAACAAACGGAATGGTCCATCGGTAATATTACTCTTTCTAAATTACAACTTGTAATCTTGCCACTATTCATGTTGCATTTTAATGCTTTCTCACCCCAACTACCAAACACAACCATTTTGAGAATACGGGAATGACCCAGAAAGTAAAATGCGATTGCTATTCAACACCGCGTATAGAAAACTAGTGTGTAGTTGTCGGGTCCATGTAAAAAAGTGTGCTTCACAAATCTTCCTCGTTGGTCTTGGTTTCATCCTCCTCAGCGGCTGGCTCCTCGTTATCATCTAGATCCTCGTCCTCACCACTCTCCTTCTCCTCCTCAGCTTCCTTCTTCTTTCGCTCTTCCTCCTGACAAAACAGTACAGATCATCCACCACTGGCAGCAGGCGAAAATTGAACTACAACAATGTGACACATGGAGGAGTTCCAAATGCTCAGAGTAACAGAGAGGAATCTAGTAATGTCTCGAAAACAATCACACGGCACGCTAAATCGATTATAAAACAGTGGGGGTATCGAAAGAGAAAACATGGAGTCCAATTTGGGACGGGTGAATGAAACGACGAGGGGAGCGATTCGCACTTCTTCCTTCGCCTTGGCGTCTTCGACCTCCTTGAGCTTCTTGAACTCCTCCATGAGCTCATCAGCCTCCTTCGCATCATCGGTGATAATAAAGTTATCAAACAATGATCCAGACTTCACCTATCCATCACCGAATCACTCCAAACAAGCTACTTTAGAAAGCTACCAACCTGCCACAAATCAATCATGACAGTGCCGAAGTCATATTTATGGAGATTCTCAAGAGGGACATACTCCGGGTTAGGAATCTTCTTGGGTGCCCACGGTCCCTAAAAAAGAGATCGTCCCGAATGCGCTCCACAGAAACTCACTTTGTAGTCTGGGTTGGCGATCCTCTTCGGGTTCCAGGGTCCCTTATAGTCGGGGTTCTCAATCATAGGACGCTCCCACTCACCATCCTGCAAAGCTAATCCTATCACAACCACACATTCGCCTACCTCCTCCTCGTCCCAGTCCTCCGGCTTGGTCGCCTTCTCATCTGGGATCTGCGCTTCTTCAACCCAATCCTCAGGTTTCTTGTCCTCCGGGTCATCCATCATAGGAGAATCCACCTGACCAACGACACATGAACAGCAGCTGGGAGGCCAAATCCAGTTACCCAGTCATCAGGCTTGACATCTTCGGGGTCATCGATTTCAGCTGGTTGACCAATCTTCCAGTTCTCTTCAATAGAGCCGTCGAAGATCTCCTCACCATCGACCTCAACTTTAACGCTGTCGTTGGCCCTCAGAGTTAACCTGTAGACGTGGGACTTGGTGTCGCCTTGCTTGTAGTCGAGGTCATCGGTCTTCAAGACATTATCCTTGCCGTTGTTGAAAATAAGGTGTGTTCGCTGGTTGAAGCCACACTTGTCAGGGCCAAACATAATATTGTACCTGAACACCACCAAAACACATCACTTCCCTTGAACAGTGATGAATGGCTTACTCGGAGTCGCTGTTGAAAGCCGATTTATTCTCCATTTTGGGGCCAAACTTGAGGTATCCTCCACCGCAATCGACAGACTCCTCGTATTTAACCTGGAAAAGCGACTCCGAGCACCAGCAAAGTAAGCCATAAAGTCAGCTCGAGTCAGCCGTCTACTTGGTATTGGAAGATAACGTCCTTGCCGAGGCTGTTAAAAGCTTGATCGAGGTCTCGAATGTAGGCGTAGTAGCGGTGATCTTCGGCCGTCTCTGAAAAACGGGTGGCCGAAACTACAGGGCCAAGGGGGCTTACTTAGGCCTCTGTTCTTCTGCTCATCGACGAAGACCTTGCCGGCGGTGTGCTCGACCTTACCGTGGCTATCTTCGCCCTTCCAATTAGAGACGGTCCAACGCTCCTCCCAACCTGATGACAACAAGGTCGAGGCTTAACCAAGGAGCTCGGGGGAAGGCTTACCGTCGGGGAAGGTCTCCTTGAGGTAAACAGTGGCAGCAGCGGGAACAGCCAGGGTCAACTTCGAGAGGATATTCATTATAAAAATGAAAAAACTAACAGATGGCGCTCATCACCAAAATAAGGAATTGTCAAACAGCGCCTGGTTTAATGCAAGAGGCTCCCCCCTCTGCGTAAGGGAACCCCTCAGCAGGATGAACGTCGAATGTAGCCTAGTAAAGCGATTGTAATGAAGAAAGATAAAGAGTAAATCGCGTAACTAAAATGAGAGAAGGTTAATTGGCTTATGTGTACATACGTACCGATGTGGCGTACGTTCCAGGGCGCGCGCTTTTTACAGCGCATATTCCGCGTCATCTTCGCGCGAGCCACAAATTCATTATCTTAAGCTGTATGGCCGATGATCTCGCTTGAAAGTTCAAAGGTAGAGCCAACCACAATAAAGGATCTCGTTTCCATGCCGATGCTGGGTCGGCTCCCTCATTGAGCATTTGATAGGTTAAGTTTTCTTGGGATAAGGTCTCGCAAAGACCTGCGAATAGTCTGAAACAGTGACATGAATATCGGAATAATACGGAATAATATAAAATCCTCGTTACTTGTTTTTTCTCGTTCAAGTTAAGGTTTTGTACTTGAGGTATGATGTCAACGCCAGCATGATTGCCCATGGACCATACATGGGTATAATAATAGTAAGGTAGAATTAATATGTGGGTGGGCTGCTGTGCCTAGCTAGCAGGGAGGATTCATAAGTCCTCCAAATGTTAGGAGTGTAGGAGATATTCGTAAACTTCAACTGCTTGCGTTATTGCCAGCTATCGTAGCACTGCTTCGTGATTGGAGGCCCACTGTATTTTTGGTGCGCATAACGCGTATCGTGGTTTTTATACACTAATGGGTTGAACGTTGTATCAAAATAAGTAAGATGCAAAAGGTGTCGAAGATAATATTCGGAAGATTGTTATCAGAGAAAGAGAGAGCTTCAGCTTTCTTCGCGATGGATGAACACCCCCAAAAACCTTTTCTGGTCAGATTGACGGGTTACTTATTAGTAATAATCCCTATATTCAGTCGTCTTTCGCCAGAGCTCGAAGAAATCGTTTTGCTCGAGCAAGTTGGAAGACTAAAAATAGCCAAAGAGGGAAGCATTCTCACAAAAAATTGAGTTGGAATTCGTTAACAATTTATCATTTGACAAATTACAAATAATATTCGTAAATTGTAATTATAGAGATATTCATTATTAATGTCTATAATATACTTAATTAGATAGCTTATGTATTACCATTGGTGGAATGTAAAAGATATAAGGAATACCATCAATAAAACACATATAACTAATATTAGACTGAATAAAAGAACTTACAACGAAAATTTTCCGTCGGTGCCTCTGTGCCAGAGTGGGTGCAATGCTGAATTGTGTCAGATAACTGTCTCCGTTTTCTTCTCTCGTTAACATGACATGCGAGATATAGTTCACGAGACGATAGTTTTCATCCTACGCTGTGTTGCATTGAGTACCAGATTCCTCTCCGAAGTTCGTAGTCCTAAGTTAGAATTCCTAATGCCCCGTGGAACTTCCTTCAGCATCGGAATTGTTTGAGGTCATATGGCAGGAATGTGGGTACTCCGGATACAAGGGTGAGGCTTCGGGTTTCGGAGACAACAAGGATGATTCGAAAGTATTGGACATGCTCCAAGGAGTATAGGAGTATATTTTCCGTATCTGACTCGCGTGAATCACGCGAGTCAGCTACGGAAAAACAGGGTCTGAGTATGTCGACGCACCAGCGATATCCGACAGTGAATGATATTATATCGTTGATATGGTAAATAACAGTGAATATTTTACTTTTGAACTTCGACGTGGAGTGGTTGCGTTGAGTAGGGAAGGTTTACTGCGAGCTTCGCAATTTCGATACATACTACGGAATCTTTGGAGACGCTTTTTGAGCTACTCAAAACGAGTAACATAATAATCTCCTCACGGATAGACTCCTCTCGTCGGGCTCTACAATCGGTCTTGCCTCGGGGCATTTTAATTTTCGGCGCCGCCGTGCGCCGTGCGTGACGCAGTCACGTCACGTGACGCGAACAGTTCGAACTAATCGTTCAATTACATCATCTATTCGTTCTTTCGATAGCAATTATCTGCTTCTCCGACAACGGCGTTGAAGATGAGTTTTAATGAAACTACAACACTACGTGATTAGAATGATAGTGTTAGTCTAGCCACCGCCACCACCTTTGATCCATTACTGGTAGCTTCATACTGGCCGTAGCTTACGACGACGTGGGGGCAGCGTGTGTACGGCGATCGCCCATACCCGTAGTGCCGGTTAATAATATTCGAATAGAATGTTCTGTTAAGATAGCCTATGAAAGTCCCTCGTAGCTTCCACATAAAATGTTTAGCATAATTAAGTGAACTAATGACGAAGATTTGCCGATTGAAACTTTCCGGTGTTATCTTTCCGTATAACTGACTTGTTTACTCGGGTGTTTGTGACCACTTATAGTAAATATGAACACAACACTAATACTGGAATCATATACATTATTCGAAAAGTATTTCGGAAAAAGACATTAACATTATTAAATGATGAGTTGATAGTTTCGTCAATCTCTTAAACATTATCAGGTTCGTACTCTACCTGGAGTGGATGTAATGACTATGGGTCCTACTAGCACATGAATATATTCATCACTCGGTTGTTTAACACCACCACACTGCATTCCACCTGCTGAAAGATATCGAATCTCTATCATATACGTAACGAATCGAATGACACAATTGATAAATGCATTAATGTAGCAGGGTCCGAGCGAGAAGGACTTCAACTCGTCGCGCTCTGACATAGAGCCTCCATTTTACGTCACACACTGTGACTCGCACTGGCCAAGATCGGTCTAAGAGAAAGACCCGCATGGATGCATTCAATGACTCCTTTTGGAGCATATTTTCACGAAGTGTATACCTCTGCATTAAGGACACTTATACCTCCAAAGAGCGAATTGCGTCTGGCTGGCCCTTCAGCCCACCGAACCTTTCCAACTATAAACTCAACAATAATATCATCCCATTTTCACCGATCACGTTTCACACAGGAGTTTTTTTATCAACTCCTGTCTACAATATGGGCAGCATGCATCTCTAGTGCCGCTCGATCTCTCCTTTATCGCTTCAATCCATTTCGCTATGCATTGACCGTGATAGAAATGCCCACAGGCACCCTCCTTGACAATTGCTTTAGACTTGAAGTTCTCGAGACATATACAGCAACTTGGCATCTCTCCGCCGGGTTGCCAGCGGAGCACTGTCGTCTTCAACACACTTTGATGCAACTGAAAACCAAAGGTCAACAAGACTGCAAAGATTAATCCATTCGATGAGATATTGGCAGTCCATCGAGTTTGATCGGGTTCAAGTCCAATGCTGGCAGAAATCGACCTTAGCGCTTCTCGAGGGATCATTCTGATGTGTAGTTATCAGACTTCAACGGGACTAGCTAATTGCAGTTTGCAAACCGCAGACCCGACGAGAGCGGTCTTCCACTCCCGTGTGAGATGCGAAACATTGTTAATGCCGAAAAGGCGTGGGAAGTTCGATAGAAGAGTATCTTTCGATTAGCCTGTCATCCGGGGAACACCTACCTGAAATTTAGCATTCTCAATCAACCCAGTCGATCTCTTCTCCGAAGCCCTGAGGGTCGCCCCCAAAGCTGTTGGCCCCGTCCATTCTGTAAGATGCCTTTCAGCCGCCCGAGTCGACCGTCGTGGCATCCTTCTCGGGCTTCCCCCGTCTCCTCGTTGCACGTCCCTTCTCATTGGTTCGGGCAACCCTCCCAAGCCACGCCACGCGCTTTGATGAAGCCTCTCTGACCGAGACATTCCATCAGCCCTCAAACGCGCGTCAATTGGAGAGATAGAGGTGTCAGAATAATTCGTGGTTCCTCGAGTTTGCTCGGCAAGGCTCCCCCGGCCGGCCCACAAAGATTCATGGGCAATCTGCGAACGTGTTCTTCTCCGCGTCGGTCTAAGCAGCCGCAATCGTGTCAGATCGGACCTAACAACTCTCATGATACGGGTTTTCGGGTTTCGGGTTTTCCTACTCTCCAGGGTGCTCTCTTAAGAGAACATCAAGTGAATCCTCGTCTATCTCATTCGACATATTCGATTATTATTTCTTCCTCCTTAAGTGTTTCGACATAGAAGAATCAAGCTATCTGTTAAATTCTGACCTCTCACTCTGAAGTCTCGCATCGAGCTCGGACACTCTCAGGAGAAATACACTGTGACTCATCCCACTGTCCTCAACGAGTCGTGAGGAACCCCGAAAATCGTCCATCCCAAAAATGGGATCGAGCCTCGATTGCGAAGTTAACCTTGCACCGAGATAACCAACATTAAGCAATCGATAGATGGACTAACAGCCACAACCTCATCATCCACTGGATGACTTCATTCCGCCTTGCGGAGATAGAACTAGAGTACGGTAAAGTGTATTCATTGTAAAGAGTATCAAAACTCTTTAACATCTCTGCGTTAGTTTGTGTCGGCGGCTGCTGCTGTCCCCAATAACACAATAATAACACTTTCAGTCACAACTAGATCGTAGGCAAGGGTAAAAGTTCCCCGCCATCCGGAGCAGTAGCATGAGGATGCGTAAGGTTCATATACTTGAAAAGTTTGTAAGCCAATCGATGAGAATCATCTTGTCGACATTGATGAGGTGGCCGAGCAAACCTGAGCGAACGGTGAAAACAACGACCGTCGAGCGCAAATCTGCGTACACGTTCGAGATGACATCCAAAGCGGAGAAGAAGCCTGCGATGTTCATGGTGTCACCGTTGGACTCTGACGAGAACACCTCCCGGCATTCGCTCTCAGAGATCAAGATAGGCGTCAGTGATAAGCTGAAAAAATGTCAAGGCAGAGCACAGAGAACACCTTACTCGTCACAGAGACGCTCGAAGCCATCGAGGTTCAATTCGTGGGGAATTGTGTGCTCACCTGAAACAGCTAGAGGTGTCAGAAAGGTGGTGAAGATATCAAAATTTCGAGACAGAAAGCTCAGTAATTACAGACTTATAGGGATATTCACAGGCCTTCCTACAAAACTTAATTTTTATAATAATAATGACAAACAATTGGAGCAGCATTGATGATGCTTGAGTCGATGATAACCAGTATCGCTATACAGCTTGACAACAGCAGCAGCAGCAGATGAGATGGCATCAATATCAATCAAATACAGTATATAATAATCAAGTGAAGGTTACTGTTTACAGGGAACAAACAACCGCGATGATTCCACGCTTCCGAAAATCTGAACTCGATCCATACCCGACACTAAGATATAGAATACAAATGCTAACAAATAAAATTTAAATGAATAACAACCATCATAATGCCATACAGTAGGTAATATTATCAAGTCATTATCATTGAACTATATAATATACTACCAACCCAGTCACTAGTGCTGATAAATGGGATCCATTTGGATCAAGAAGTCTAAAAATAGCTTGCCTCCAGATCATTAAAGATGTCGATTATTATCATATGAAGGTAATATTATTTTAACGTTGACTCACCTCTGAGGTACTGCTGTGATGAGTATGCCAAAAAGAGTATCCTGGCTGCTGCACGAAATCTCTGCATGGCTTGACCGTCCACAATGGCTACTGAAGCTCGAACAGGATCTGGAAAAACGGCAATACCCATCACTTTGCCATGTTGAAAAGGAAACTATTAAAATATTTCCAGGATAGTGTGGGAAAATATATGCATTTGCTGGGGACAGAAAAACTAGAAAAATTTCCCGAAATTCCGGTCGGAGTTAAGGGGTTCATTTCCCTATGGTTCTCTCGGGCACAAATGACGGAGGTGACCTAAAGATCTATTGCTAGGGTAGCACGCGTGCAAGCGAAAAGCCGCCGAGGAGAACCTCGACAAGTAGATTATTGAATCCGAATAGCCTGTAATGATGGCAACTACTTCGAAGAATAATGAAAATCTAACAGTAGTGACTTTCTGGAGTAACTCTCTTCTCTGTCAATTAAAACCTATTTCCTGGAGACATATTCCACATCACTATATATCGCTAGATTCAGTCATGATTTATCAACTTCCGAAGCCCATCAGAAGAAACATGGTCATGACAGGATCCTATGACGGAAGACCACATGAATGGAAAATGATGCCAGCAACACATTCAGCATGGTTGTAGATGCAGCACCTGTGATTGGCACCAATGCTGCTTGAGCTTTCCCTTCCTTATCAGAACTCGACATTAACTGCCTCTGCCGCATCTGGTTAATCCTCCTCCTCGCTTGCCTCACCGCAGCAGCTGACACCTCCCCTGCCAAAACCCAACTATCCACGAGCCTAGCGGAGCGAAGCTACCGTGAGTGATTTCCGGATTTTTAATTTTCTTGTTCCAGCGGTGGCATGCGCCATCACGCTCGACATCTCTGAGCCTTTTTTCTGACAACAATAAGAATTGGAATGGCTCAGATCGACTCACTCACTCAAATCGATGACTGCTTGAGAATCGGCGACGGCACCCGCCTCTGAAAAAGAGCAACGTGAATTTAGTTCGATTACGCATTTCCGAAAATAAGACAGAAACAACTTTCCCAAAACGCGGACGTGTCTCGAATCTCGCAGGTTTGAACGGGTTCAAAGAGGAGCTCGAGGGGAAAAATTTTGCCACCTTTACTCCACAAATTTTCAGAAGAAATCAAAAAATGATTTTTTTACACCAGTAAATTGCTTTCATTATAGAACGGTTATGATTCGTAAGTGTAAAGTAAATTGAGAACGAATCGGCAGCTGTCGTCCATCGATCGGCATTCGACTGAGCACTCTCCCGATAATATTGCTAAAGCACTCAAAGCACGTCAGTTCAATTTCATCATACAGAACCCGTAAACATCGAACTAATTCAGCCGGCACCCTCGAGGATTTGGAACTGATCCTTGTCGGTGTGTGTCTGACCTTAAACCCTAGCGCCACCTCAGAACATCCTATAGAAATCGTATTCCTATTCCAGCTCAATCCTCCTTTGTATCGACCAATGATTTTATTCCCTTCTCTATATACTAACGTTGAATGAGCCCAATCCAAAGTAAACTAGCATTTCCTCCAAGAGCTCCCTCACCGATAAGACTCTTGATGGTGTCAATTAGTGTCCGGCGAAAGTCCAAAAAATCAATATCGAATTCAGAATCGTCGCCAGGGAACTCCTCGGCAGCAGAGACCAACCCAGAATCCAATTTGGCCGCCCCTAAGCAAACGTCACTGCGCCATGAAACTCTGGTTAGCCTTACGAGTGGCAAAGGTCGCCGACTTGAAGGTGCTTGTGGTAAGATTCGGTCCGAAATCCATTTTGGAGAGACACAGTGCTGGATCCTCGCTATCTTGCTCACTTACAGAATCTTACACTTTCTCAACGGCAATCGCGTTCGCCCAGTGTGACAAACACTACAATACCGCGCCAATTCTGAAACTCGTTACAAAGGATGATCAAAATAAGTCTCGTCGTCGGGAATGAAAATTCAATTGTTATCATCTCACAAGCGTGACATTATCGCGCTCATATCAGCGACAGCTTCGCGCCACTTCCCTTGGACTGCGTTCCTCGATGGACGCTCGAGAATCGTGCCGACTGAAGGTGCACCTGGGAGCCGTTGGAATTCCAGACCAGCATTGACCAAGCGATTTATCATCTTTTGAGAATCAAAGGCATACCCAGGTGTGACCACTCCCCACCGACCAGAGATGGCCTCGCCGTTGAGAAGGGCAACTGCAGCTTCCGAAACCATCAAAGCAGTTTCATCATAACCCGCGTCTCCACCGGATAGCTGAAGCCAGATCTCCTTACCGGATTTTCCGGTAGCACTAACAACATATTTGAACCAGCTACGTGTTCGTGTCAGCGGGTCTGGTCCCTGTCCCGGCCTCGGAAGCTTTCCTCGTTCAACCAGCTTCTTACGAACTTCCGCGCTCGGCACGCTGGCAAGCCTTTTCGCGGTTTTTTCATCAGAAACGCACATCGCTTCACCGTATGGGAACTGTCTTCCTTTCAAACTGGCACTTCTGCGCACCACTCGCGTGTTTATCATTGCCATCCCAAATGGAGCCAACCAACATCCGAGACGATCGCTCCGCTCAATCGGATGCGCATCGTTCTCACTTTCTTTTCCAGGGGACCCTCCAAGGCAGTAAGGATCAGACATCTCTGGAAGAGCCTCCATTTCGATTCCGGACCGGAGCGTTCCACCACTCATGGAGCCGCGCATGGCCACCAAGGCATTAGCACGATCAAGTGGTTCCTGAAGAATCCTTTGAGCCTCAGCAACGAGTAGGTCCGCGGGCTGGGAGTCGAAACCACAGAAATTGACGATGTAAGTTTTGTTAGCTTGCGCTGCCGCATGCAATGGTAGAAGATTCCGGGCAACCCACGGAGTTTCACCAGTGATGTCACAATAGTGAGTATGACACGATATGCATACACGAACAAGCGGAGTACCTGAGCAATGATAGAAATAAACATTCGAAGATATGCATGGACATTGTGCATTGGAGCCCAAAGATTAAATCAAGTTCAACAGGCTCCAACGAGCACGCATTAACCACCCGCGAAAACGAGATAAAATAGACTGATGATGCAAGCGGAGACAAACATCGACTCGTTGCCAACGACTCGTTGACGAGTCGAGCCGACTGGCTTCCAGGAAGGCAGTCCGGCTATGCTACTCGGGCATGTGTATAGCCGAGCCGGCTCAAGTACACGACTTCAGTCTGTTGAATCCAGAGTCCGAAGCTGCTGGTAATCATCTGGCAGGCGTGGAGATCTCTGGGTCTTCAAGGAAGCGTCGCCGGAATACTTTGGTCAA
This sequence comes from Perkinsus chesapeaki, assembly GCA_013115145.1. NCBI lineage: Eukaryota > Perkinsozoa > Perkinsida > Perkinsidae > Perkinsus > Perkinsus chesapeaki. The sequence goes on along the minus strand of JAAPAO010000349.1, from coordinate 19,393 downwards.
GACTGCTGCTTTGAGTAGCAATGTCTATCAGCAACTGAGGACTGAGCCGGTTGGAGATATGTGACATGGGTACCTGGTTGTACTACTCGTTGGTAAAAAATGCTCTGCTGTCCCCACATTGTAACACTAATGCTTATGGGGTGCAGGAGATTATCCTGCGGAAACACGTTGAGGTCTTGTGAACTTTCCGTAGTCGAGGCAACCTGGGTGAATCAAGTAAGAGTGTCAGAAACAGCTGGTGTTCGAGATTGAAATAATGAGCAACACTCGGTTATAGATATGCGACCATTATGTACCCCATCGGTAATAGTAGAAATCGGTATAAAAGTTGAGCTCTCCCCCGAGGAGAATGAGAATCTAATAGCATTACTATGCGATGGTACCAAGTATTTCATAATGAGGCGTGGCTCTGATTTGGATCCACCAAGATATTACTATCACTGTACTGCTGATACTAAATATTCAAGGGAGTATGATGATACTTGAACAACTTTCGCTTTCCCTGTCATTAAAAAGATAAGGCAATAGTCTGAGGTGAGAGATAGGAAGATGCAATTTTTATAAACTAAATATTCATAAACACAATTATAGCATGTGTTGAGTGGACGAGTGTCCACGACACTGTGGACACTCTCATAAGCATTCTGCAACCTTTTGAGGCCGCCACAAGGAGGTTGACGGGTTCCGACTACGTGACTGTTTCTTGCATCCGCCCAACAGTTCGTGGACACATAAAGCAGCTGAGAAAGCGGAGTCATGGCCAGTCTAAGGCTGCTTGTTTTGTAAGTCACTAGTCTCATCTGTGGAAGACTATTACGAGTATGCTCTGAAACCTGTGGATTTATGTGCGTCGCTTCTGCTTTTCTTGATCCTCGATACAGCAGTACCGAGTGACTCGTCAAGAAGGTGAAGCAGCTCTCAGAATGATAATGAATTTCTACGGTTTTGAAGATGGGTCCGAAGAAATCCACGAGGTTGACGAGATCGAATTCGCGACTCTCGAAAACAGCCCAGGTTCTGATGATATGCTGCGCGAGCTCTGTCGATCTGTAGGGCATAGCTCTGGTAGCAGCTCTACATTGGTACGGGAGCTTGAGATATTTGAGTACAGGCTCGCTTCACAAGGACACAGAAAACGGGATTCTCTGTTATTTTGGTCAGACGCGGATACACTGCAGACCCCTCTTCCCACTAGAGTTTCTCACTTGATTGCCTGCGTCGCAGGCTCCAGCGTGTCCTCGGAGGAAGCCTTCTCAAAAGCCGGTAACATTAGCACTGCTAATGCTAATTTACTGCTAATTTAGCAGTGCTAATGTAGCACTGCTAATTTAGCAGGGTCCGTCGTTCTCGTTTATCGGGGGACGATTTAGAAGCACTCATGGTCCTCCGCTCCCATTGAGCGGTACTTGCGTTACACGATCAGACGAGATGTTTTCTGTTTGTGAAGTTTCTGTGTTAGGAATTTGTCGTGTTGGTGTGAGTTGGAAGGGCTCCCGGGAAACTGAACCCGTACGGTCGTACGGTAAACCGTACTGGTTGGTTCAACCCGTGCCGTACCGTAACCGTATCCGGGTAATTTGCCAATCTCTACTGACGACCAGAATTCTCTCATTAAAATTAGGTTCTGGGTGCAAATACTACGTATTGCCTGTATTGTAAGTGCTTCGTGCAAATATCATAGGACTTATACTGCTTAGTCCCTTTGTCTGTGCCCTTTTCGCTGAATTTCTTTGTGTGTGCTAAGAATTTCTACCAAATTTCCGTCAGATCTCGACCGGCCTGGGCTTCTCTGAGAAGATGTTCACTTTATGAACATTTTTTGAAGCTGAGCTTCTCCTCTGTGCTAAGAAAGATTGCCTCTTGCCAAGACTCTTGGCCCTTATCAAGAGCAATGCGACTTCTAGTCACAACAAAATAATAATGAAAATAATAAAATAAATAATGGGTAATTTGGGAAATATAATGGGGAAATAATGGCGGGAATATAATGGGTAAGTTGGCTGAATCCGCTCATAAATGGCCCCGTATCAAGAACAGACTCGAGGTCCTCGAGCCGAAGAGCCTCGAAGAACGATTAGCTCCAATCAAATTGCACATAAAATGGTTCTCATGAGCTGAAGACGGTCTAGCATTCTTAGCCGTTTGCTATTTCCCTGCTCCGCTAATCCGGGCTCGGAAGTCTCTCCAACGATGGAAATCATAGAGATATGAACTCTTCATTGAAAAATACTGAGTTGTGCTGACCGACTCGTGCCCAGCCCAACTTCCAAGGGTAGTCTACCTTCATACCAGGGGCTTAGCCAACAAAGTGTGAACACCAGATTCAGTCTGAATCCGGTTACTTTAGTCCGTCCGGTGCAGGTCGCGGAAGAGCTGATCTTAAAGCGAGCTTCAAGATCACTAACCTTGAGCCGAACTTGCACTCCCTAGACTCGTGCCCCGCGGTCGATTTGGTTCACACCCCCTCACCTCACCAATACACCCATGATGGGTGGCCCATCTCACGCAAGACCTTCCCGCTCCGAAAATGACAGGCAAGCGTTACCTATTTTCATAAATGGTCCTGCTGCAGAAATAACAACTTTGGTACGCGCGATGACATCCCTCAGAGCAGATTCATCAGCCATATCCGGGACGCTGTACTGAAACAACATATTGGGGAGCATATTTGAACAGAGTTCACGCTCTAGCTGTTAAGTATTTTGATACAAGACAACAATTTAACTTTTTACCGTAGATAGAATGTACTGTGAAGTAGACGATCCATTTTGGCGGTAAAGACCTATACACCATATACAGTTAAATTCGTAAATGCGGAAAAGAAACTAACAATTTCCAAGTATTCTGCCGATTAACGATTCACTGTTCAATGTTAGTGCGTATTACCCACTAAGTAATGTTCATTAGTGTATATGTACATGTAGCAGTTGCGCTTGTGTAGCACTTATTTAAGTATATTCACGTACAAAACATATCCATGAGACGAGATTCTATCCCATTGCAATAACAGTTATAATAATAAATAAATATAATAATAAAGCGGATTCCACGTTCCCTGACGATCCCTTGATTGCCACGAAGTATGAAAAGAGGCTGATAACTCCGTCAATGAGTATACCCGCCACCAACAGTGAGAAAACAGCCGGATAGGCCGGCTTGGTATGACCGCGAGGGTGATTCTCTTAATCATGCACTTCTGGGTTGAGCGATTCGCTTGGAGCGGAAGTCTACAATTTTTTGATATCGCTAGGGAATGCAGAAAATATTTTCAATGCAACTGAGAATCTCGTATGAAAAACAAAATTCCTATGACTGAACTTAACATGGCTATCAGGCGACTCGAACCTCTGAGGATCATCCCTACGAAGAGTCGGCGGTAAGCAACTTACCACGTCGAAATCGGCGTTGTGGTGACGATCTGCCAGATAGTTTAAGCGTATCTTATCTCGACCAACAAGAGTGATGCGGAGTGATGGATAATTGTAGGCCAGATAGGCGACGATCTGAGAAAGGGGACAAATTGCACAATTCAGATGTCGAAGGATCAGCCGAGGAATTTCCCTTTTTCAAGGAAACTTTTCGCAATTTGCAGATCGCGGATAATTTCTCCCTTCGACAAAATGGAAGCAAACCCATCCGAAAACCTACCAAGGAGCCAGTGAATCAAGTCGCGCCGAACAGAGCAATATCGATCGGGCGATCGATTTGTGGAGTTATGCTCATTTTATATAAATTTACTGCATGCAAGTAAGACAGGCAATGAGCTCAAATTGCAACCAGGATGATGAACTGGAAAAATCAGTCCTTAGATTCTCGGTAAAGATTGACCGCCGAATCACCATCCCCTGTCACCACTCTTGCGAAATCAACTCAGTTCCACCAAGAAACTTAATTATTTCCATTTATCGGGCTTAGCATCAATCAACTGTGATGTGTTGTCAGTCAGATCTCGACTTAATGTTTGCCGATGAACGTTCCAATCGAACTTCATCCCGTTCATTGGTTGCCTCCTCCTCAACGCCTGAAGAGCAGCAGCCGTCTCAGATGTTCCCGAACTAGGTCTTGAATCACCCAACAGTTTTACTACTTCCTAATTACTGTCATTCATGTTTAATCATAATCCATAACATCTCACTTAACATGAGTCGACACCTAGGTCATGTGGTTAACCATATCACCAATTAGACCACGATAAACAAATAGGGTTCGCTACCCGAACTGTGCTGGAGTATTCTAGACTTATCCTTCGCAAGAACAACAGAGGAAATTACTTACTAGTAACACATTACTGCCTTCTGGAGATTTCACTGCGCCACGAAATTCCTCACCTTGCAGGCAGCTGGTGCCCAAGTTGTGATTAGCCCATCAATCGCAGCGTGGCACTTATTTTCAAAATCTGTAATAACCTTGATAACTTCGCGCGCCACATAATCTAGATCCGAGGTCTTCGGGATGGTGGTTTGTGGCAGAGATCTTGTGAAGGTACTCTGAAAATATAAAATACAAAGACGGGTAGATTCCTCTGAGGGAATATTGAAATAGAAAAACGAATAATAATTTGGTCTTCATGAAAATCGTCGCTTTGAACTGTTGCCTGGAGTTGACAAAACACCTCGGGTGCAAACGGAAGGACACCCGGATGGTTCACTAAACATCAGTGAAAGTAAAAAGAGAGAAGCTATCTCATTTATAATTTCCTTGCTGGATCGACTTACCTGAACATTGCTGTCCTCCCAGAAATGAGTCTGAATTTTGATACTTCCCTCAACTGTTAGTGATTCATGATCACATGTCATAGCAAAGGCACCGTGCCAACAACCTGACCTGATCAGACGTGAATAACAATCCAAAAGTGCACTGGCTGATGACGGAGGAATCGAGTAAGCGTCAACTCACAGACCGGAATCAGACAGTGTACCAGTGTACGACAACACCGCATCATGAATTACTAATGCTTTTCAGATCCTATTTTATTTTTGTTTTGAAAGCATTGCTAATACTGTTATATACAATTATCATAGGGGTAATAATAACAGATTCTAGACTGCACCTCAGAAATGGTCTATTGATACGCCCGTCGAAAATCCTCCGAAATGAGGAGCTCTCATCTGCCGCGATTCGCGGCCCGCGAGAATTGTCACGATAGAAAGCGACTCCTTCATGCGAAAAAGTGATTCCCAACTTACCACAAGCCTTGTTCTCTCAAAGCCATTCTGGACTTCACGATATCGATAACATTGCCCCTAAAACGGCTCTGCCTGGGAACTATCGGAAAGCGTTCGAGACTCACCTCGTCCACGCGCCGCAGTTAAAACCATCTTTGTTGTATTGCTCTCTGATGAGCTCACATAATGGCTCCAGATCGGAAGGGACGGTTGACACCTGGATCGATCGAACGATCGATATCTTTTTTGCTATGAAATGCAAGCTTCAACCTACCTGTCCCACTTTAACAATTGTCGGGATTTCATTCCATTCAATCATACCTAATGGATATCATTGAAAATTGGAAATCTTAGCGGAGCGATGCAACTTTTATCACATTGTTTTTTGCCGGTAATATCCATATACTCATCTGAAGCTCCGATTCTTGCTTGCGGACAAATCAAAATCTGAGAAAAAATCGGTATGAGAATTATACTAAATTCAGCCACTCACTTCCACAATATCCCCCTCTACAGCTGACGATGTGATTGCTATGCCAATGCGCTCGTAATATCTGAAAAACATCTTTCCTAAAACCTTTATCTTGGGACGTGTACCATCCATGAAAGCAAAGCGTTAACACATTCGGGTGAGCGTGTAGATGGAGTGCAGCCGCAGCAGCATTACAGCGCCATGCACGCAATTCAATCAGTGAGTCATGGAGGAAGATGAGACATCATTTGCTGTTCCCTTTTGTTGGAATACTTTGTTTGCATGCTTAAATGTATATTCATTAAACCCGCTGTGCTTTATACCGAAAGCTCATCCCATTGAATCTCCTCCGCGTTAGGAGCATTTTTTGATCCTCAAGAGCGAACGATTTCAAACGAGTGTAGACGAGCCGCAGGCTGTAAAGGTGATACAAGCTTTTATGTATCAAACACTGCGGCCTTTTAATAGACCAGTTCCGTCTCTCTTCGAACAGCAATGTCATCAATTCGAGCAGGGTCATTTTAATTTGCCTCTAGTTCATTATTGTTATTAACAAAGTGACAATAGGAAAGGGAATCGGAGGCAGAATTATCAAGGTCGTAGATAATAACGACGAGCACACAGGCACGGGTATTACCGTCACAGTGGGCTTTTACCCTGGATAAGGAAAACAGCAGTGAATAACATAGTTTATATTTCACATCGCGAAATAAGCCTCTACGAGGCGAAGAACGAGGTGAAAACACCAAAAATCACCAAAAACCGCTTCACTTGTATGCGGCTGCCAACATTTCTATCTTTAATTTTTCGAGTCATTTTCTTGACTTTCCCAACCGTAAGCAACTGTCGCGATTCACCAGTATTGTTGAACAGCCGGTGAATCCTTCCTGTGCGTTCTCATCTCTCACATATTTTTAAAGTATCATAAATAACGCAATAATATACATTGATCATTTTGCAGCACCATAATGTTACCAATTCTGCTGCATATCTTAGCTTGCCGCATGCATTTCACGTTTTCCTTCTGCGATTGGGCAGAGCGAACTCGTAATTCACTTTCATGTCCGAAATTCGGAGTAAATATTTGAAAAGTCCATCCACGAGAATTAATTTATTATCACTTACTCGCGAATTGCTTCTTGACGATTGTTTTCCACATCGGGCAGGACCACGGCGAGATCAGCCAAAACCTGACAAGAAAGGTAGCGAATAGATTCAATGTAGCGAAGATGTGAAGGATAACCTCTGATACAAGATCACTATTATATTTCTGAGTTTAAGTGACATCAACAATTCTGTATTAATAATTAACAATAACAGTAAACTTTTGTCCGATTCATAATTCATATTTTACAATTCGATAAAGTCTATAATTGTGTGATGATTACCTTCGACAGGCTCCCCGGAGGAGCAGATACTATTATTTTATTATCGATACTTGTCATTAAAAGAACAGGATAATAATAGAGATTGGCTGAAATACATCATGCGCAGAGACCCTGGGTTAGAACCCCGGTTACGACCTTTTTCACGTAATTTTTATTTGTTTCACTGTTTATCTGTTTGTGGCACAAACATTCTTGATTAACTAATGAAAAAGGCATGAAGTTTGTGCCTGCGCGAGACGACACTCGAACACTTCAAATGTTCACCTATCTGTCGAGACATGAAATTCGCCCAGACGAGATCTTCGATTAGCGATAAATAATATATACCGAAGATAATCTAGAAAAGCTCAAAATAATACCGCATAGCAACATCAACATATTTTGATGCATTACGGCTAGGGGGGACTCCACCGATGAAAGTATCTTAGCTCGGTATGGATAGATGGTCGAACATAATACATTTTCATCGGGACAATGCGAAGGCAAACTTACTGTAACTTTCTTAAGTTTTACTGTCTGTTTCTCATATTGTTTATGGCTGACGAATCATCAAGTGAAAAAGCACTCTCTGATACAGCCACTACGGTAGCAACAAACGAAGAGGAGAGTTCTCGTGGACATATAGATGTCAGCGCGCTACAGGTGCGTGAGTTGAGCTATTTCGTATCTTGCATGCTTCAACCTTAGATACACTATAATCCGGCGAGATCCTCTCTTCCACCGTTGAATACTCTTAGATTTGGTCATACCTTCACAGACCACATGCTTACTATCGATTATGATGCGGAGCAGGGATGGCATGCTGTAATAGAGGGAGTCTAGTGATAGGTTGATATTATTAATAACTATCAAAGATATTCGTAAATTTATACCACTGACACTTAATTGAGAATAATTGATTTAATGCCATTTAAGTGGAACTATTCAATGTCCTCAATTTAGGGACTCAGACAATGGCTCAAATCTCCGCAGTAGAAACTGTTTACAATGAAAGATCACATTTTGCTAGATGGACTTTGTTTTGAATTCTATAACGAATGAGAAAATAGAAGGCACGCTACCTATGATAGAATTGTTGCACGCCTTACAGATTATCGCCACCGGATGGCATAATTCTATTTCGGTAAATAACACTTGCGGTCTGCGCTTTCTTCGTTCGGGACAACGAGGAAACCGTTCTCCACATGTCTCGTTTATTATTCCATCGGAGCTCTGTATTGGATCTGGCCGTTGTGTAGTGCAGTATATTCCGCCGACTGTCTCTGTCTCAACCGCCACGCTGGTATTTGCCTGCCGACTAGGTATTGTTCTTATTTCAGCCTGTTATATCCCCGTTTGGTTCTCTTACTATCCATCCAGCATCAACAGTCCTTCATTACGCCGTGGAATGCTTTGAAGGTGCAAAAGTGTAATAATAGGCAATATACAGCATTTATGTAAACAGTACGTGCATTTGCTCCACTGAGGAGATAGTTCCACGAACAGTTCTATCGGCTCCATTATTAAAAGACCTATTCTTAACGGCGATTTGGGTGCAAATTGAATCGTGCTCTCTAACAACTGAGAGGGGCATGTGACAGATACTCCTCTTTCCATAGGCTCTGTAGGTAATTTGGTTGAATGAAAAGATGTAAGGTGCTTGTACGATCTATAAAAGGTTGTTTGAAATTCAAGTTTATATTTGTTCGTTAGTGTCTTTTTGGTTTGGGACTTCCTCCGTCTCTTCTCAGATTAGCTGTTTTGTACGTTCGAAGTTTTCTGGGAAAATATTTTCTGATTTGGCAGGTTTAAAAATAAGGACGGAGTCATCAGCGAGTTTCGTCTGAAAGACAATCTTAGAAGATTTGCAAAGTCGATAAAGCGAAGCGGAGTTGCGGAAATGGACGAAGCTGATGAGAATGCTTTGTAGTAGTGGGGGAAAATTCCCATTTTTGCCGAAAATTTGCCGGAATTTTCGGTAGAGATTAGCGACTGTTCCAGCAAGAAAGCTGCTAAATTTGGGGGGATATTTCAGCGGAGTTCACGCGAAACGGTTGAGGGGTAATCGGTGATATGGCGGAAGTCCTCCACCTGGTGGCATGACGCCGTTTATTGGCACAATAAAGAGAATGTAGGTTTTTCCAACTTATTTTTCTGGGAGAGAGATTAAGGAAATTCTCCCAGAGTGATCATTCGCATAAGTGAAGGCTGCCTTTCTGTAGCTGACCGCAGCTTGACTGGCGGAAGAGAGGCAACTTCGCACCAGAACTGTTGGCAGCTTAATTCGATCGTAACATGGATAAAGTGTTTTATCAGTCCTTCTGTTATTTTTGTTTGTACTTTAGATACGAGCTCATCAGAGAGTTGGTCTTATTAGATTCCAATCTCGTTCCTGATGAGTATGGCTATTCATTGTACCTTCGCCCAACGTTTATTGGAACAGAGGTAGACTCTCAATCGAAAGGTCGTGGGTTCGAATCCCAGTGGTGTCATTTTTAGCCTAGTCTGGAAGTTGCCGCTGGCTCTAAAGGAAAGCTCTTCGTTATTTGCAGCCCTGTTGGACCGTAGGCTATAGAAAACCTTCATAGTGCGAAATGATATCTTATTTGTTAGATTCTTCCCGTGCGGTTTTAAACCGGTATCTTTGCTGGCTTGCACTAGGAATGTTCGAGCTTGGCCAGGCGGTAATATTCAATAACCGGATCATTGCTGATCTTCCAAGTCTTGAAAAGATATTTTATATGTAAAACATGTAATGAGGAATATAGTAACCCATTTAAAATAGGTTGATCATGAGTAGTGTAATATTATGGACCACCAGAAAAGGAGACACTAGAGCACTTTCGAACAATGTATGTTACGAAACTATACATTTGCCTTCGTGGAAGAGCCATTCAGAAAAGGGCATATTCTTCCGTACCAATTCCGTATCAATTTGAATTAGTCTTTCCATAACATTATTAATTATTAATGTTTTCGAGAGTTGTATCAATAATTTGTTTTCTCATTAAAGCTCCAAGTATTTCATTGGTGAAGTCGGCGCTTTTTCAAAGTCGTAAATTTTCTCTGTGCACATGTTCGTTCTCACTGGCACTTCCTACTCTTTTCGATATTCTTTTCAGGATCCGGCGGTCACAAGGTTGGAAGTAATTATGGACCGACATTAATGCCTGCTAAAATGGCGGTAAAAAATTTCCCTGAAAATTTTCCGAATTTTTCGGTGTGTCAGAGCGAGGAAGGATTCACGCAGATTTTGTGGTTGCTACCGTTGCGGAATGAGGACGGTGAACTGAAGCATCATATCACCGAAGTTGGTAATAATGGGGAATAATCGGGGACCGAGGAAAATAGCAAGGTATATATCACCTTGACTGGTATCGGAGGAGTATCTTTCGAGTATCGGGTGCGTAATAATTGATCCCAACATGCACTGGACCTTGGAATGTGGGTAGTTATATTTTGATAATATAGTTAGATGATCAGTGGAGGAATATCTGTCCGGCTTTCTCAATCGATGGGTATGACTTGTGAGCTGGATTTCATCACCATTTTATACGGGACTTATGGACGAAAAGCGCGTTTTTGGCTGCTCGGTATTTTCCATATTTTCCTCAAATTTTTCTCAAGCTCGACCACAGATGTAGCCAGCTACGTGCACATTTTTCCACAGTGTGGATGATAAATATTAGACGTTGCTCTACGGGATTTATTATAAGTATTCTATCTGGGCTTCTATGGGCGGTAAATTCAACAGAAGTTGTAGGAACATTTATGTGAAAAAATTGGTAGTTGAATTTTAGAATGGGTCAACGAGGCGACGTTGTAAAATAAGATAATGGAAACCGTATAAAGGTGGAAGGGGGAGCTGTCGACGGTTTTTATGTTTAGCTTTGATATAGAAGGTCTTGGCAGTTAGATTAGTGTAGTGGTTGAGCATGTTGTTTAGTAATCGATTGGTCTATGGTTCGATCCCCGCCTCTAGGTTCTATGAATGTATTTTTCGTATTTAAACGTGATGATAATGGCGGCGGTATTGAAGTTGCCACTCCTCCAACTAAGGACATCATTTTGCCCGGAATCACTCGAGACTCGGTAATATAGGGAAGTGGTCGGGCGTCAGAAAATGACCGCTGATTTTTGTCACTGTACTTGGGGAATATTTTCACTGTAATGAGGAAATAAAATAAATAACTCAGTTTGTAAGATTGAGGCGTCTTTTAATATATTATTAGAATCACATCTGTCTAGCTGTTACTACTTATTATAGAGAGAAAGTAATATCAGCAACAAGATCTCAGTTAGTAAATTGTTATATGTATCGAAAATAATTCAAGTATTGACAACTACTTCTACAGTTTTCCACGTATATGGTAATGCTGAGAGTAACTGTATAACTCCGTACAGTGATATATTGAAAAATATTATTTATTATCAATATAAATGATTACGCACCAGACGATAAAGAGCTTTAATGTTTGATTAAGTGGCGCGCGGTCAGGAAGATTGCTGGCAGGTTCTTAAGATACTTCGGAACGATACAAACCTTGAAGTATCCGAGAGAGATGTTACTATGGAGGAGTTGCTGGAAAGATATCAACGTGGAGAAGTTATGGAAATATTTGGTAATATCATTTTTATGAGCTGATGGAACTCATTGGAAGCATCTCGGTGGTTTAGAAATGAAAAGGTAGAGAATCGAACTGTTCTCGTTCTAGGGCATGGAGGTAATACAAAGAAGCAGTCATGAACCTCATGAGGTTCATGGCAGCTCCTCGAATGATTCGAGCTTGTTAAATTGAGATTATTATGTGTTATAATATTGTTAATAATCTTATTAGCTTCCTTATACTACATTTATAAAAGATAGACGCTCTGTTTTAGTGGTATTTTATGAATTCTTATATGTAATAGTGTTTCTGTTCCGTTATTATCCTATTATATAATAATAAATGATACCTTCATTGTAAAAGCTTTACGCCAGCATCGAGAGAAATCGTTAGTTTCAAACAGTGTCTTTATCCTCTCCACACACGAGGACCTGGGCCAGGAAACGGCTCGGAGGTTATTAGTGTTTTTTTATATTATCATACAAGTGTCCTGTTCTTAATCGAACATCCATTGATGTGAATGTAAAGTTAAGTTGGACTGCCTAGTTCGAAAGCACGGTTGCTGTCTGTTGTGAAATTGGTTGGTGAAGTTTATTGATGCTCAATTTACAGGTACTGGTACGGCAGCGATTGTGTGTCCTGTAAAAAGTGTAACATATGAGGACGTGGAAATGAAGGTTAGGACTTGGAGAAGTTGAGAAAATCGATCACCTGATCGATTTGGTCAGATACCTATAGATGAGGCTATCGGAGCAGGTCCAATGTGCAGGAGAATCCTCGATGAGGTGAGTCACACGCGACATATTTCGCCGGAGTATCTTGAGGTTGAGCGTGCAAGATGCTGAATAGGTCGAGTTAGGTACAAGACGCTCAGCATGGAAAAGGCCCCTTTGCTAATCTATGGACGAACACTTGGAAAGATTCAATGAGGATTTCTCAATAAACTTGTTAAGAGCCGATTATTATTAACGGCATAGTTGTACATCAGTTGTTTCTATGACAATATTCAGAACTATTGCGTTTAATTTTCATACCGTATTTTTATTCAATTCCCTCCAATTCTACCATGACACTCTCGTCAGGCAGTCTCCACACGTGGTCGTTACCGCAGATACGTAATGAAGAGAAGTTCGCAATTCTCAAGTTCTTTGCAATTTCCATGGAACATTCTTCAAATACAGACTTGATTTCATCATATTCGCTGAATTTCATTTTCTCCGGAAAAACAAGTTGCCCAGAATCAAGTTTTTGCCCAGCGTCTGAGATATATTCTCTTTCAGCGCGTCATCCAGAATGGCAAGGATCGAAGTCGGCAAAATGGATGGATAGAAATACTGGACGAAATAGTAATACAACCGGGAAGGGAAACGACACGGGAAAAAGAACAAGTCTTGAAACAGGATTTTGTGAGTGCTTGATGACTAGATTGATTGTAGACATGAGTTTTCTGCTATTTTTATATTTCGAATTGACCTCTCATATACTTCTCTGAAGACAGGTCTTTTGTTTGTGTAGGGCAATCGATCTGATAATCGATCTATTCATGGATCGGAGCACCTGTAAAAACAGCATAATGATTAAATGTCTGCAATAGTTGAATAACACCGAGGCGTGCTTCCGTTGTGTTGCACTCTATTTTCAATCGCCAGCTTTTCGCTCAATACGATTTTGAGGTTCACGGAGTTCCGTAATGAAGCAGTAAAACGACCGGAAAAAGTTTTACAATTTTTCCTCGGCAAATAATGGATACTTTTCAGGATGTCGAAAACTGGTGGAGAGCAACTGTAGGCGAGGCGACGAGAGCAGTCTGGCTAATATGGGCTTAGACCGGTAATTTCGTGGCGCGCGAGAAAAATATAGTTCCTTACTGCCTCCTTAGTTACTCAAGGGACGTATCCTTCGAAATCCACTGTGAAGGAGTTGGTCGTAATTTCGTGGCGCGGCGAAATTCTGGGACGAGCCTTTTGGCTATTGGAAATTCAGAATATATTTGGCGACCTGGAAAAAAAGTTTTACCAGTAAAATATTTCGGCGGAAAAATTTCCCCATTATTTCTGATATCATTTTAGGTTCCAGGGAAAGGACTTTGATCTAGGTTTTATTGGAGAGCATGAGAGTCACGCTCCACGAAATTGTGCTGAATGAAGTTGATGTTATTTTTTTATTCGTGTTGTGTTTCGATGTGAATTTTTCTGATTCTTTTTGGCGATGGAAAAAAGCCGCAATTTTTTGAGTTTTACCAATTTTTTTTTCACTCATTTTCATGATGGACGGACTTCTCGCGATTTCGCGGCATCCCGAGAAGCGACGATCTCAATCGGTGGAATGGATGGGTCAAAAAAACGGAAATTATCGTAAAAATGCCGCGGAAAATCTTGGAGAAAATGTGTTTTCGGTTTTAGATGAAATTATACCCACTGAAGATTGGAGAGGATTCACAAAGCTGGAGGTAGAAACGGGAATTCGGGAAAACTCGGGAAAATTCGGGAACTTTTGGGGGAAAATCTGGCGTGAGAAGTTGAGTTTTTCACTAGTTCTCCCAGGGAGAACCAATCTCTAATTTGTCCTCAATGGAAAGGGAAAAATATCGCGTTTTTCCGTATGGGTTTCAGTTGTACGAATTTGATGGAATGAATCTCCGTAAAAATGGGAAGACAGTTCTCGGGGAGGCTGGCATCATCGCACCATGCCGTGCTGATTCATTCCTGAGCTTTGTCTTGTTATTAGGCAGCGGGGCAAAGTAGAGCTGATCGACCAGAAGGCATCAAGAAAGTGGAACATGTCATTCAAATGGTGCCGAAAAGAGCAGAGAAAGTACATATACGCCAAAACGAATGCCTAGTAAGGGCGGAGCGGAGCGATTCGTGAATTAAATTTTTCGTTTCAGACGGAATTTGACGATCTTCCTCATGGTAGGAAGATTGTCGTTGATGAGGGGCGTCACGCGCCCTGGCCGAGAGCTTTTCGGCCGGCGAAGGAAATGTCGCTTGAGGAGACTATTGGGTGATTTGAGGAAAAATTGGTATGAAATTATTTTTACGGGTGTAGTGGTCGGCGGAGGGTCGCGACGGTGAAGGAGAGAAGAAATGGTTTACCGGTGGTCGCGGAGGGAGATAAGCTTTATAAGCATCCGGAGTAAGTATGGGATAAATCGATAGTTTTTGGTGGTTGCATCACACAACTTAATAAGAAGGGTGGGAAATTCCGGAAATTTTCGGAAAATTCCGGAAATTTTGGGAAAACTCCCGGAACTTCATAATTGCACGTAAAATGGTGGAATACGATGAAGATCAGGAATTCAATTCCAAAGGTGGTCATGTGGTTGAGAGCCAGTAGGATGAATGGCACCGACACGAATTCCGTATTATAAAATTTCTGGGGTGATTTTGAGAGTTTCCGAGCTTTTTGTGGCCTTGTGTGCCCAGACCTCCGAAGTAAACATAAGTTTCAGGAAGGAAATTGATTATTAAAAAATCGTCCTTGGTTCATCCAAATTGTTTATCACTTTTTTCAGGTTTTCGAACGGCTTTTTCAAGCAAGGAGGTCTCATCCCGGGAGCTGGATTCGTAATAAGGAAAAGGATACTTCTCAGTGGCTCGAGTGGCTGTCTATTCGAGACGCGTCTGAGAGTGTGTTGTTATCTCTGTATATCTGTATTATCCAAGTCAGTATCTGTACTATAGTACGTACATAGTGTGTGTAAGTATCTCCTTTACATCTTATTTTGCATGTTATTCATATTAAAATTATAAGTATATAGTATTTAATAATTTATACAATACAATTTTATATTGTTTTCTCAATTTATATTTTATTATAGATCTTCTCAATTCCTAGTAAAGATTCCTATTCAACAAGTTGGGTGTCGCACAACGCAGGATTCTGTTCAAGAAATTCGGAAATAACGTGGCGCGCGAGAAAATAGAATGTTCATTAATAAGCTATTAATAAAATTACAATTTTTATACCTTCCAGGTCCACGGCATGCATCCACCAACTGTGCCACGCAACTGTGTGAGTTGGGAGTCTTTCATGGCAGAGCGACCTCAGTTGGCGGAAAAAAAGTGAGAGAAATTTACACAACGAAAAATAAATTGTTATAAGTCAGTTGATACGCGGATTCCACAGTTTTAGTTCTGCGAGAAATTAGAGGAACATTTGTTTCGAGTTGTGTTGCCGATTTTGACTGAATGAGTATTATGGGTTACCTAAGTCAACCTAAATAAATTGAACGCGCCGCCGTCGAAGGTTACATATTTGTTGAACAAGATCGGAAAAAGATCTGCGGGGAACATTTAATTCCATTTCTATCGACTCCGACTGATGTCGATAGATGTCATGATGGAATGCTGATTCCAAATAAAAGATTAATGACGGAAATGCTTGAATATTTGACGATAATATAGTTCTTATAAACTTCCAAAATTTGAAATAAACAAACTTTTCACAAAGACTCCTTGATTGGCGTTTTCAAGCCAGTGAGTCATTTTTAGGGCTTATGGGGTGGGGCTAAAATTAAGTCTACGTTTTGGCTTGGTGCTCTCGGCCGAGTAAATTGAGTGTTATTTAGGCTTCCTTTTGACGAGATTAATCGTCGTTCGTTGCACAAAGAAGATGTGCAAGGTGTCGAAGATCTTGTTGTGTGGGAGAAGAGCGTTCTTAGTGGTGTACCTGAAGCAAATTATCAGAAGGCGAGTCGACATACTGTCTCACACGAGGGAAATTGTACTTTGTATTCTTCCGACTTTCAATTTTGAATTATGACTGGTTTAATGATAATCTGAAATATGACAATGAATCGATCAGCCGTTTCATTTTTAATAAGTTGGCAAAGTTGTAAAATAACTTATTAATAATAAGTCAAAGCTATGAGAGCGTGTTGATTAAGGCTGCAATGGAGTAGTGAATAACCGAAGCAACTATCCTATACTATTTAAATTACTGTTCAAAGTTGGAGTTGGGAAAATTCTATTTTTGCGATCCATGAATCCACACTTCTTAAAGTGTGTGAAAACTTAGTGCACAAAAATATTGTCAGGGATACGTCACTTTCCCGAGAAATTGGTGAATATTTTTCAGGAAGATTTTTTCGTTTTCTGAAAATGCAAATGCGTTTTTTTGTGACAAAACTGAATATTTCGGTGATGGTCTCCTTCTTTCAGTTGAGTGACGATGAAACGTAATCATGATAATGAGTGTGTCCTTGTGTGATGTCCGGCTTGAGTTTTATCAGTGGAAGAATTGCTCAGTTGCGTACATAGCTCGAATGGCTTGCCTTCACGCACTTGAGCCATAAGATTTTTCGTCGGAGTTACAAATGAAAATCTCAATAAGAAATTTGCATTTTGTTTCCGCGCGAGGACATGTCATCGAAAGAATTTCGCTCACCATTTGGCGGTTAGGACGTCACTGAGGGCAGTGAATGTTTCCGGAAGGAATGTATTTTAGTCGACGACCTGGAAAATAATTTTTTCGGATGTGGTTGTGTTTTGGAGGACTTCGAGAAATCACTGATACAACTCCGAGTCCCATCCCGACTGGCGATCTATCGTAATTCGGTCGCATTTTTAACTAGTTTTCATCACCCATCGCCATGCTACATGGATTCCTTAAAATCCTGCCGTTGATGGTATCGATATCAGCGGTAGCATCATCATCACCTGATGAGATAGAGTCACCGCTGGCTGGTTCGGGGTCTCCACTCGGTGTGTTGTATTTCCTGATTGCATTTACTCTGGGGTGCCTCACCCTGAAGATTTTGTCAAGATACGCGCCCGACTTGCCCTACACTGTTGTAGTCTTCCTGGAAGGTCTCTGCTTGGCTGTCTTGGCGGAAAAAAATATCATCTCCGGCGAACTCCAGCGCGCCACGAAATTATGGCTTGGGATCGATCCTCATTTATTTCTGCTACTCTTCTTGCCGGTGCTCCTCTTCAATGAATGTATGGAATTGGACACCCAACTGGTGAAGAAAATATTTCTCCAGGCGGTTGTGTTGGCGACGATCGGCGTGCTTATGAGTGTTGTTGTGATTGGTCTGGCGCAGTACTACCTGATAGCACCAAGCTTGAATCTTTCGAGCTCCTGGGATTTGTTTACGAGTCTTTCTCTGGGTTCCATATTGAGCGCAACTGACCCGGTTGCGGTGGTGACGCTACTTCACCATCTAGGAGTGAGTCCGGTTTTAACGAACCAAGTGTCGGGGGAGAGCATCCTAAATGACGGTACGGCGATGGTCGTCTATACGCTTTTTGCCGATCTTGAAACTGGCGTGAAGTACACCCCCATGGAGGTGATAGCATTCCTAATGAGAATGTGTTTGCTTGGTCCGCTCATCGGTGTGCTGGTGGGAGCCTTGGCGCTTGTCTGCCTCTCGAGAGCCAACAGGACTGTGGGTCAACAGGGGCATATTGACAGCACTATCCAAATAGGTGTGACAATTATCGCAGCATATGGTTCTTATTATATAGCCGATGAAGTGGCCCACAGCAGTGGTGTCCTGGCTGTTAGCTTTGCCGGGTGAGAATTGGTCAAAAATGCACTTTTTCGCGGATTTTTTCCAACGATAAGTGAGAAGCAAGAAAATTTCATGTGGCTTTCGGAAAAGCTTTGAAAATTTTTTAACTTAGTTCTCTCTCCGAGCCGCTCGTAACTTCTTACGTCTTCAACAGAAATGTATCATGAAGAAAAATATAAAAAAAATAAGTTAATCTTGAGTCTGGAAATAATTAACCCTAAATTCAGATAATTTACTTTTTCATTGTTCAATTCCCTCCGTCTTGAAAATCCTCAGCCATCACATCTATAGGATTTAATGACATAATTTCGACTTCAAAAAATATCTCCGTTCATGTCGACGATCAAAGATTATATTGTTTTTATATATCACCGAAAATAACTTTACTTTTAACTTCGTTCATCATTCTTAACGTAAATTTCCTACAAATAGTCTATAATATTTTCTTATATTTGTTAGTTACACTATGGCAGCGTCGATGAAGCCGTTGCTGGTATCTGGGGAGACTCTCCGTAGTGTCTGGAACTCCATTGAGTAAGAACTGGATCAATTTTCCTGGCAAAAAATTTCCGAAAAATTTAAAAATGTTCAGTGTCATCTTGACATTATTTTCTGTCAGGTTCATCGGTAACACTTTGGTGTTCTTCCTAAGTGGTGGTTTGCTCGGTCAAGCACTCGTTCGAAGTGTTCGAGATAACAGCGCCTCCTTTACAGCTGTTGGTGCCATGTAAGCGACGTGTTGAAATTAATTGCTTTGAATCGATTTTTCACACTTTAAGGAGTGCATTTTCTTTGCGGTTTGGCCTGCTGGAATTTGCTCTGAACCGATGACTCGTAGAGCAGCAGATAGTAGCCCATGTGAAGGAATCCTTTATTCCCATTTGCTTTGGGTAAATTTTTCCTGGCAAAATCTCCGCAAAATTTCTTGTGTGAGTTGAAGACTCTCGCCTGAGAGTGTTCAGCTAGGTAAAATGCACAGTGAGCGTCAAGTGACCTTCTCTGGCGAAGCCGCGCAGGCTTGGCGTGCAGTGCTTTAAGAGCACGCCCGACAAATCGATTTGAACGGATTAGCTCATTCTTAACTGATTCAACCCGAAGGCTGTTCACAGCAATTCATCGAGATCTACAGCAACTTGTACGTTCATTCATACACACTATTTCTTCAAAACCCACCACACAGCCGCCCGGGTTGGGTCTCGCGTCACGACTTCAATTCTGTTACGCGAACCATTGTGATTTTGTGTCACATTTAGATGTCGGAAGAA